>CAUYON010011070.1:0-10950 GCA_963573935.1 Arctocebus calabarensis
GCCTTAGCCCGTTGAGCCACAGGCACCACAGGCGCCGAGCCATCAGTTTTCTATTCTATGAAATAAAGACAGTAGTTCCTATTTTGTACTATTGCAAACATTAAATTAATCTCTGTAAAGTACACAGAACACTGTTGTGACATAGGAGGAGCTCAGTAAATGTGAGTGCAATTATAAAGTTTAGTATCATTACTAAGAAATGTGTAAGTGCAATAAGGATTGTATATATATATATTTTCAATAATTATATATGTGGCCATATTTGATTATAATAAATATAATTATATAACCATATAATTATAATAGGCTATCATTTCTTTATATGCTGGCATCTGAGCAAAGTCCACTATTGAAAAAAAAATCTGATAAACATTTTCAGCAATAATTATGCCTAACATTTGTAAGTTGATTTAAAATGTGAAAATGACATTGTACACACTATTTAATTTGAATTTTCATTTTCAGAGTAACTCTACTAATTGGTCATTATCCATTTTCTTCATATATTGGAACTGAAATTCAATGGGATTGTGGAGAGGACAGAGAGTCATTTTGGACAAATGGCTGAACTGAAATAACCATAATTCTACCTACCAATCATGGGTTTTTGGATAAATAAAATGATTCAGAGCATAATCAGAATGAATTTTCTGTGTAGCTTTTGCATATTTCCAAATCCCATTCACCTACCTATGTTTTAGGCAGACTTGGGCACTGATAACCATTCTACTACAGCCCAGGTCTACAGCCAGGTGACCTGGGCTCTCTCCCCTGCTTTTGGCTGTCTTTTTCAGCTACCATGTCAAGGATTCCTTACATGATAGATTCTTATAGGTTTTCTGGATAAATATCTCATATTGCTACAGCCCAGCAAGGTTATTTTGCTCACTGCACAGAGAAGAGCCAATATCCTGACACAGTTAGGGTTACAGAGAGAAAGAATTTAATTTCTCAGAGTACTAAGCAGGGGGATAGGAGGAATTTCTCAAATTCATCTCCCTAGGAATTTGGGAGAAAGAGTTTGTAAAGAGTTTGATGAGCAAAGGGTCAGGCAATTAGATCTCCTAACTGGTTGGGGTCAGGGTAAAATTACAGAGGTGTAGAAATTATCTTCTCATGTCGAGTCAGTTCCTGGGTGGGGTTCTCAAAACCAATTGAGTGGCTGGTTATAATCATTTTTAACCATACTGATGTATTTGCATAGTTTACCATAAATTCATTTTATACTCCTTTATTAATTTGTAAAGGGCACTTCTGATGCTGGAGTCCATTCTAATACTTCTTGTATCAAGAGGTCTCCCCAAAATATAAAATCCTGATATTTCAAAACTATTAGGACATAGATTAAAACTGATAATTTATTTTTTTAAGGGATCCTCAACATTAAAAGAAAAAGTGATGACGTTTTTAAGTTTAAAAAAAGGACATGTGAAAGAAAGGAAGGAAAAGCATCATTATTCATTAGTCCCAGTTATTTCTTATACAAATGCCAATAAAAAGTTAAATGCTACAATAATTGTAATGTAGTTTTTCTGATAATTACTATCCCTCAGCTGCTTATCATACAAAAAAAGGGCAAAGGGAGAAGGAAGGAAGAAAAGAGGAAGGTTCCCCTTGAAATAAAGAACTGCCTGTTTTTTCTCTGGAGAGGAAATCATCAGAGGGTCTAATTGTTCCATGGCCATGAAGAATTTGATACCTCCTGACAGAAATGATGCTGTGAATTGAGGGATATTGATCAGTGAATATCTACTTCACAATATATACTGATCAAAGGCCATCTCTGGACCTTTATTTTCTTATTGCATTTGCAAAGATTATCTATTATATGCTGCAAATGAACAGGACATGTTCCTTGTCCTCAAGGAGCTCACAATCCAGTGGAAGAAGTAGATTATAAACAGACTGTTAAATCACAGTCAACAAAACTGTGAGAGAGGCAAATGTAGGTTGTGCAGGCACAAAGGAAGGGTTTCCTGGAGGAGGGGCATACCAAGGCACTAAAAAATAATTAGCCAGACAGAGAGTTTTCTACAGAACAGAACAATGAAGGGCAGCGCCTGTGGTTCAGTGGGTAGGGTACTGGCCCCATATACTGAGGTTGGCCCAGGCCAAACTGCAACAAAAAATAGCTGGGTGTTGTGGCGGGCACCTGTAGTCCCAGCTACTCCATGGGCTTGAGGCAGGAGAATTGCCTAAGCCCATGAGTTGGAGGTTACTATGGGCTTAGGCGATTGGTTGAGCTAGTACACCATGGAACTCTACTAAGGGTGATAAAGTGAGACTCTGTCTCTAAAAAGAAAAAGAATAGCACAATGAAGTAGTATTGTTTCCAGGGCTAAATTAGATTAAAAGAAGGGAAGCAATAAATCTGGAGAGGTAGGCAAGAAAAATTACCTTGGGCACAAACGGCTATATTAAAGAGCTTAGAATTTGTCATGAAAACAATAGGAAACCATTCAAGGAGTTTTAGAAGGAATGAGAAGGGGTCAGATTTGTGTTTTGGAAAAATCATGTTGGTCCCTGTATGAGCATACTGAAGCTAGTAATGGAGAGCTAGGTGTCTCTTGTTTAGGGAACAGCTATAAAAACAGGATTTTAAGAATAATACAAAGGTATCTTTGTCTCACTGTGTTTTAATTTAAAGGTATATATCTAGCCTCTTGTTTTTGTTTTGTTTTGCTTTTCATATCCTGAATATAACATTGCAAGAAAGAAATTATATTTTGCTGTTTACCAATTAAGGAACAGACCAAGGAACAGACATCTACTGAAGTTTAATAACTGACTCAAGTCACAGAGTAATGGTAGAACTGGGGATTCAAACTAAGTTCTAGTCAACTATAAAGTCTCTACTCTTTTCTCTTTACTTTACTACAATTATATGCTAGATCTAAGATTTAAATCCCAAATTTTATTGCTAGGTAAGTGCACATTGTCAAAAGAGACTCAGTAGAATAATATTTACCTTCATTATATGATGAAAAACAAACTTCTAATAAAATAAATAAAAACAAAGAAAACTGCAGACCAACATCTTTCAAGAATATAGACATAAAAATCTTCCACAATAAATTAGCAAATCAAATCCGACAACATACCAAAAAATATATACATTGGAATTTACTTTAGGTATGTAAGACTAGATCAACATTTGAAAATTAACACATTTATTGCCCTTTGAGTTGTATTTAATTCTTGCTAGTTTTGAGCCTAGGGTCTTGTGGAGCATTTATAACTCATACATGTCTACCTTGGGAGCCTCCTGGTACTCAGGCAAGTTACACTGCCATTCTGTAGCATACGTGTTACATGATGGGTGGCCTCCTGGGCAAAACCCTGAGAAATCTTTCATTAACTTAAAAAGAGTGTTTTGATGTTTTTATTCTATTTTGTAATAAAACACTGAGGCCCCAAGGAAAATTTGGGGGGCTGGAAGTCAGCGTGTTAATTAGTCTATCACATCAATAGAGTATAGGAAAAAAAAGTCACTTGACAAAATTCGACACCATTCATGATTAAAATAGCAACAACAAGAACACAACAACAACAAAAACCCCAAAACTCTTCTCATCAAACTAGGACTAGAGGGAAATTTTCTCAGCTAGATAGAGAAAAGCTTCAAAAAGCTCCTAGCTGAGATTATACTCAATGATGAGAAACTAGATGTTTCCCCTTTATATCAGGGACAAAGGAAGGATATCTTCTCTCAAAACTCCTATTTAACACTGTAAATATGAGATGTCCCACTTATTATGATAAAAATAGAAAAAGAAATAAAATGTACACAGTTTGAAAAGGAAGTCAGAATTATGATTCAATAAAATTATAAAAAAAAAAAAGAAAAGGAAGAAAAAGCAAGTTGTCCATTAAAGATAAATGAAATGTTTTTACAAAATGAACTAAAGTAATATCAAATGTAACTAACTTCACATATTGCCATGCTGTTTCCAATGAGTATTCATTAACACTGTCTTATTTGAGCCATTGAGTTAAATGAAATATTTATTTTTCTTCCCTGAGGAAGGGAGGTAGTTAATTTAATGCTCATTTGCAGTAGTGATGGTTAAGAGTAAGAGTTTTGGGGTTGGCGCTTGTGACTCAGTGGGTAGGGCACCAGCCCCATATACCGAGAGTGGCGGGATTGAATCCGGCCCCAGCCAAACTGCAACAACAAAAAAAATAGCCAGGCGTTGTGGCCAGCACCTGTAGTCCCAGCTACTTGGGAGGCAGGCAAGAGAATCACCCAAGCCCAGGAGTTAGAGGTTACTGTGAGCTGTGACGCCACAGCACTCTACTGAGGACGAAAAAGTGAGATTCTGTCTCTAAAAAAGAAAATGCGTAAGAGTTTTGTAATCAGATCTTAATTTGAGTTCTAATCTGCCATAAACTATGGCACCTTGGGTATGTTATTAAACATCTAGACATGTTTTCTCATCTGCAAAAGGGGGACAGTGAGATCTAGTTCAGAAAAATTGTTTCAAGTAATAAATGATATTTTAATCCAGACATCTCACACACACTAGCTTAATAACTTATTGGAATTTGCTTAAAATCTCTAGCCTGTTTCTTCAACTGTGAAAGTGGAATAATAATAATAGAGCCTTTCTTGGATTTTTTTTTTAGGATTAAACTAGAAAATATGTATGAAGTGCTTATTATGGAGCATATGACACAATAAGTACTTAGTAAATGGAAACCATCATCCTTACTGTTGCTTTATTCCTTTTTTGTGTGTTGATAACAAAGTAAATTACTGAGTGAAGGATGTGAGCAGGAGATGAAGGATCAGTTCAGGAGAGATGGCACAGCCACATACAAGTGGCTAGATCATAGATTGTAGAAGATGGTGAATGCCAGCCTAAGGCAGATAAGAGATGGCAGTAGAACCTTAGAGGAAAATGATTCAAAGAAAGTTTTTCTATTGTTGCTGTTCAAATCCAGTCTTTTTTTGTTTTTGTTTTTTGAAAGAGTCTCATCTGTCACCCTGGGTAGAGTGCTGCAGTGCCATAACTCACAGCAACCTCAAACTCTTAGGATCCAGTGATTCTCTTGCCTGAGTCTCCCAGGTAGCTGAGACTACATGTGCCCACCACAATGCTCAGCTAGTTTTTCTATTTTTAGTAATGATGGGGCCTTGCTCTTGCTGAGGCTGGTCTTGAACAGCTGAGCTAAGTAATCCACCTGCCTTGGCCTCCCAGAGTGCTAGAATTATAGGCATGAGCCACCACTCTTGGCCCCAAGCCAGTTTTAATGAAGATAAAGCCCCTCTGTCAGAAAACTCATGAACAGTTTAACACCCAGTGAGGGAATCTTCCTTATAATTTCCCATGATGTTTTGGACTCTCCTTTTTCGCCAGACAGATTATTTTAGGAAGGATTAGGAGGGAGGGAGTTAGAAGATGAGAAGAGGCCAGGCCAGCTGCAAGTCCCCACCTCCTACCCCTACTGTACCTAAACCCTCCCTTGGGATCCAGGGCCACTGGGCAGCAGTACCAGCACCTGCTGTTGTTTAGGGAGTAGGATGCAGCCCTGATTTAGCACAATTGCTGCTGAAAGTCCTTGGAGCCTGGTCAGCCTGTATCCTTCTTGGGGTTCTTATTTTGAAATCTGTTTGCAAATAGAAGGAATGTTGCCAGTTTGACTGGGGCATAGAACCAACAGGGATGATGATGGTAATAACTCTACAGTGGCTGGGCACTGAAGCCATCAGGGAACCTGAGGGGAGATCTGTTACTTTGAATAACAATTCGAATGGCCTTAGGGTGATGGGTGGGACTTTCAGCACATTCTCCTCCTGGGCCAGCATCTGTTCCTTGGATTAAAGAAGTCAGCCTGTTCTTTTCCAGAATAAAGACCCATTTGTTTCATCCAAGCAAACTTGTCTGTGGCCCAGGTCAGCCTCCTTTAATAGGGGAATGAAGAGATGGACACGAACAGGACCCTGAAAGGAATTTATGGTAGTGTGAGTTTTGCCAGGTCTGTGTGTTACTGCTCAGAGAATCTGGCTCAAGATACTAGGTTAGGCTGGCAAATTCAGAGGCAGACGTTCTGCCTACACGGCAGCCTCCTGGCCGGAAGTCGGGGGTGGATGCAGATGGGAATCATATGCCAGTGCCATGTGTGTTTGCATTGGAGGGGCAAAGAATCTCATGGCTGACAACTTCTCAGGACTCTGTGCAGAACTCACAGCGTGAAGAGTAAGGGAGCTGCTGGGCTGATTCTGTGCCCTGAATTTGAGGAACTATAATAGGCAAGAACTTGGGTACTTGTACTGAACCTGAGCCTGTCGTCTCATTTGATGCCAGATTAGGAACCACAGACCAGTCAAAAAAATTCACTTTTTTCTTGTCATGTAGGGAAAAACCATCCAATCCTACTGTTTCATGCTTTTTCAGTTCTCATCCTTCCTTTCCATTCCAGGATTAAAATCCAATGAATGTTTAAGAACCTACTAGATGCTAGAAACCAAGTGCTACAGGCAACAATAGTCTTTTATCTCCATTTTCTGTGGGGGGGGGGAAGGCAAAAAAAATAAAACCAAAACAAAACAAAGGCACCCCCACCCCGACTGGTCACATAGCTAGTAAATGGCTCAATTAGGATTCCCTATTCCATAGCCACTGTCACCTCATGCTTACCTCTCCAGCTTTATCCCTTACAACTTCCCTGGCATATTCTGCATGCTAGCCATAATGGACTACTCTTAATGTTTGAGCATTCTTTCTTTAACATCTTTCCTTTACACATACTTTTCTGTCTGCAAGTTCCTCCTTTTCCCTGGTCCTTCCCCATCCCCAGATTCTGGCTCTTAAGCTTTTTTTTGATAAATGCTACTCATCTTTCAGCTCTCAGCACAGCTATCACTAACTTAGGGGACTTGTATCTCTCACACAGTATTAACTCAATAAATATTTCAAAACTAAGTGAATGAAGCAAGCTGTAGTTTAGATGTGAGGCAATGGAATAGAAATTAGAGATCAGACAAAAATGAGAAACGCCAGAGGGTCTGAAGTATAGTTTAGAAAAACTTAGTTAAAGACATGAACTCCCTTGGATTTTTATGGAAAGTTTTTGGCCTTTGGCATAGGCATGGAAAGAACCAATAAAAATCCTGATCAGTTAGGATTTCTACAGGAAGATAAAGGGTCTTTTAACTCTAAGTCCAGACTCTGAGTGGAGTCTAATGTACTATTAATGTACTATTGGTTAAATTGTCCTATCATCTTCTGCTAAAGCAAAAACATATTTTTCTTGAGTCTTCACTGCATTTGTGACATTGACTGAGGTTGCTGCTGACAGTGTTGACACACAAGAACCTCTGCCTTAACTAAGTTCATCTCCCAGGGACTTATTCCTTGACTTTTTTGGCAGCTAGGTACCTATTTTTTGACTTTGATAAACCCAGAGAACTCAATTCAATTTCCCTGACGGTTTTATCCTCCTATCTTCCCACTACAAACAACTCACAGGGCCATGACCTTTTCATGGGCAAGTTGTTATATAAGAATATTTTAAATTCGCTCTGAGTCCATGGACTGTCAGATCTCTTAGAGGCCTTAGAAATCATTTAGGCATATTTCTCACAATGGGAGTGAGATCACACAGAAGAGTAGGGATTAAATAACTAAGGTCTCCTGACTCTCCTCTGGAAATTTTTTCATGATTCTGTAACTATGGTCACTAAATTTAAGGGGTAGGGACTAGAGGGACAAGGGGGACTTGGTCAGCTGTACAATTGGAGTTATCAGAAATATTACTGGCTTCAGAGTCAGACACACTCAATTTTAAATTTTGCCTCTGTCTCTAAACCTCTGTGGCCTCAGAATGTGACTTGGTGTATCTGAGGCTATTTTCTCAACTATATAACAGAGAAATATAGAGATATTGATGTTTACATTACAGTATAGTTGTTTGGAAGAATACCGATGAACATAGAGTCCCTAACACTTAGTAGGCATTAGCTACTATGTATTGCTACAGATGGTCTTTTTTTGTTTTTTTTTTAGATCTTTTAGCAAATTGAGATAGTTAAACATTTTTGAGGATCTTAGTTGACAAGCTATTTATATCAAGAGTGTACAATTATTCTGGTAACTTTCAGAAACTTGGAGTTGTCATTCTTTAGGCAAAGATATCTTGTTGGAGAAATCATCAATGGGTGATATCTGGGCTTTGTTTCGTGCTTCATTGAGTCACTAATGGGACTCCAAGTTGCTGTGGAGGTTTCAACATTTTATAGAATCAGAATTCCAGTAAATTTTACATGGCTTTCTATATGACAGTCTTTGAACTGTCAAGTGAACTGCTAAAATCTCTTTGAGATCTGCCATGAATACCGAGAAAGGAGTCCTGGTGGGGCAGGGGGGATTAGGCCCATCAAAGAGACAAAGTGCCACTTTGGGATATTTTCCAGAGAGTCATAGAAGCTAGTCACATGTTCTCTCAATGTATTGCATTATAATATTTTCTGGAATAAGGGAAGTCATACTGAGCTTTGAATTAGGAAGCTTGGGCTCTAGTACTATCCTTTTCACAGACCAGACTCTGGTTATAGACAGGTCATTTAGCCTTACTGCCTAGTTTGATTCTAAATCCCTCCCTTATGTTGTTATTTCACATGTCTATACCTATGTTCATAGTTTTTATTTTTTTCTGTCTGAAATGTATTTTTTCTGTCTTTTTTCCTTTACCTGGAAATCTACCTGTTGTTAAAGTCTTAAGTCAACCAGAGACTTCTTTAGAAAGATATCTGTGATGTACCAAGCTAAATTTAGTCTCTTCTACTGTCATCCTGCAGAATCTACTACTTCAGAATCTTCTCTCTCAGCTATATCGTGGGTCACACTGCTTGGTAAACAACTATTTGCATCTACATCTTCCTTAATCTATTCTAAGATCCTTGAGAGTGAGGATACTTACCCTTTTTCCTTCTATCTTTAGTGTTTATACTCTAGTATGTGCAGCATAGTAGAACTGAATGAAGGGTAGGATTTGGGTAGATCAGAGGGAAAAAAGCAGGAAGACCTAAGTGATTAAAACAAAAGGCATAGAGGCTTTTAAACAAATAAGCACTATACATTTTATTTATTTATTTATTCATAGTTTCACTTATGCATTAATTTATTATTGATTTAGCAAACATTACAGTACATCCTACTAAATGTCAGGATACATAGGATAAAAAGAAATCTTAACCTTAAGAATTTTTCATTTGGAGGGAGGATGGGTACAGACAAGTAAATAAACACTCAACAATATGGCATGATGATTACTGTGATAGAATGTACAGGTTGCAAAGGAAGCATAGAGGAGGTACCTATGTGATTTTGAGGGTTAAATAAAGCTTCTTGGAGGAAGAGACACCTCAGCTGAGTCTCAGAACATGCGTAGGAGTGAACCAGGCTGGCAGAGGAGGAAAAACATTCTAGAGCTATGTTGGGACTGTTGGTGAGCCAGGTCTGGCAGAAATAGAGAGCTTAGTCTGAAAGAGCTGGGCAACATGAGGTTGGAGAAATTGCCTTAGTGATATAGGATTAAAAATCATATTTAGAGTGAGAAAATGCAACTAAACTGAAAATTTGGGAGTTCTCCTAGTCATTCCACGGTTGGCAGAGGGAAACAGTTTGGAAAGACTTAGCAGATATTGAATTGCTCTGATCCTGTAGTAGTACCTCACTCTGCTTTAAATAAAAATTTAGAGGAAAGTTTTTCTTTAGGGAGAATTCTTCTGTTTTGGAACGAGAATGACCTCAATTTATCTTCTGTGATATGTTTCACAAATATATACTTAGAAAGAATCTCTAGCACGTGGTCTCATTTGCCCAGAGGGATCCATGTGGATTTTTGAAGTTTACAAATAGTTTAGGTTGTTGGGACAAAAGTCTTCAAATGAAAACTAAAGGTAAGCACATCAAAAATCATCTAGGGAATTGAAATAATTGATAGATTTTAATTAGACTTTTAATGTAGTTTCCCTATAATATCAGGAGGTACTTATTATTAATATCAAATCATATAATATGATTGATATGCATCAATATGCATGATGATTGCTGATAGGATTTTTCCCAAATCATGCAACTAGCGAGTGACAGCCGGGACTAGCAATACAGATTTTCATAGTCTCAGTTCTACGCTTTTTCTACTACTTTATAAATTATATGTCTCTAAACTCAGGAACTCTGCTGTTGGCATTTCTATTCCTTTGAAACTGTAGAAGGTAAAACATTCGGTTATATAATTTGACATTTAGATTTAACTTTCCTCCAGAAATGAAAAATTTTGTGTCTGTCTACTAACTTGGCTTTGTAATATTTCAACTTTAGTTTTCATATTGGACTGTGGTATAAAACTATGCTATTATCCTAATTCAAGCACTGGTTTACCTCTCACTACAAAAATTTTCAAGAAAACGGTCTCCCATTCAAAGTAATTGATGATTTTTCAAAAATTTTTTTACTTAAGCTGTTATAACTATTTTTAGATGTATTATATATTATCTCAAGCTTTTAGTGCCATTTTCAGTGTTGGTTTGCTGTTCTAAAGGAGACACAGTAAAGGTTGTATTCAACTAGTAAAAGTTGGCAGTAGAATCACAGACTTAGAGCTAGAAGAAATATTAACAATTACACATGTAGAATCTCCTTAGGGAGTCATAAATAATAGTGGGAAATTTAAACCATTCACATTAATAGAAACCAATGATATATCTTGAGAAAATTTAGTGGCCATTTTAAATCCTTTTGTCGCTTAGTGAGTTGGACTTTGATAAAAAGTTCCTGGATGAGTTTACTTTTGTGTTGGAGGATTACACTGGTCATTATGGAGAATAGGTCTGAGAATATCCTGGAGAGCTGATTTAGTTATGGCAAATTTCTTCAACATGTGGATGTCATTAAAGTATTTAATTTCTCCATCATAAATGAAACTCAGTTTAGCTGGATACAA
>CAUYON010011071.1:0-17922 GCA_963573935.1 Arctocebus calabarensis
TATATAGTGATCAAGGAAATGCCATGAAGGATATCTGTAACAGTATGATCAAAATATTTCTGAATGTATATGAATCGTGCCCTGTGATTGCACCAATGTACATAATTATGATTCAATAAAATTATTAAAAAAAAATGCAGGGTCAATGTATTATTTTCTTATACTAAGCAAGCTGAACTCACTGTTCCTGTTGCCATGGTATAGTCAATATCCTAGAAAAGTGAATCTGAATCAATATACTGCCCAGAAAATAAATGAGCTATGCTTACAAGAACATGCAGCTGGAACACACTGCAAGAAATGCTAAACAAGTGGGTGCAATGCTAGGAGCACAGAGAGCGTGTAAGTGCAGACAATTACCTTGGAAACTTTTGTGGACAATCCTCTCATTTGACAGCTACAGGAGGAAACATTTCACTCTGTCATTAGCCATAAAAGCAGGGCATTGCACATTGACCCCCATAAAATTACAGTATCCAAATGTCATTCCAGCCTCAGCATGGAGTCTACTTTGGCTGCCTCTAAGGAGATGAAGACAAATTACTATCTCTCCATCTTTGCTATTTTACTCTCATACTTTTAAGCTATAATTATGAATTTATGAAATAGATTAATGAAAACACACTAACAGAATAAGAAGGTTGCACCATTAACCAAAGGGTCTCTATATTTTGCACAAATCTTAATCCATTTTTAAAAATACTACTAAATCTTCCATTTAGTATATAATGACAGTTGTGACATAAAGTAGCCAATATGTGACATGCACACACTAAAAGGATGAGAAATGTGATTTTGTTATCCTCTGCTAGTTCAATCTAAGAATATTGTCTTTGCTTTCTTTATTATTAGGATTAAACTTCAAGTCACTTCTTAGAAACATCAATAAAGAAATTAATGCAGACTTATTAGAAATCCAATTTTCTGTCAGTCCCAATAGGCCAGATCTAATTGGGAATTTCCTACTTATTTCAAAGAGGAGCACCAGCTATAATCATTTCTATGTGGCTTTAAATAAGACATGTAGACTGTCATTAAGCTTCTGAAATCAAAAGCTCGAGAGCTAAAAACGCTGTTGGCATAGGGTTGTGAATAATGGAACACATAAGCGTGATGAATATTTTTAATTTGATATCATGAAAGGGGAAATCAAATTAACCTTCACCCAATTAAAATTAGTCATTTTACTTTTATAGTGTAGAAAATAACTACCAAAATATTCTTGACCAACCAGAATCTTGCCAGAATTATTGACACAGATACTGATTGCATGTCTTCCCGAGACCTGGTGTATTTTTAGAAATAAAAAAGTGTCCTTCAAATAAAATCTTACAACTTCATAATATTTGTGTGTCCTTGGGAAAAACTATTCTAGACAAAACTAATAAAAGTACTAAAAATACCTTAAACTTTGTAAAGGGCAAAAATCAGAGAGAATCAGCAAAATATTTTTGCTGGGTGTGCTACAAAAGCAATGTACATTTGTGTTGAACAACACTGGCAAAACCATCACATAAAAAATAATTGGAATCTTCAAGGGGGAAAATATCTACTAAAAATATTTTTTAGAAAGTGGGATAGGAATGTGCATAATTAATAAACCCGTCAACATTCTCATTAGGTGCTACTTATTTCATTTGGTTTTGGTGACCAATGGCTTTCCATCATTTACCAAAATTAACCATTTTAATAAATGTATTTTCACTCTTCCTTTTTTTTACATGTTAAAATGTTATAAAATCAACTATAAAAAGAGACTATGATATTTTTAGTCACAAGCTTGATTAATATTTAAAACTGATGATAAAAGTCCTATGATTTTCAGCTACAATGAAAGGCAACAACAAAAAATTATACTCATTAGGAAGGCCTAAGGTAAATAAAAATGTCTTACAGTTCCCAGGATTCATTTTCCATTCAAACAAAGGTGCAGGGAAAACAGCATATTTACTCCTGAGAACAGCATTGCTTAGAAGACAGGCCCTGTTCCTCACTGCTTACTAGGAAGGTGTTGATAGATTCACCAGATGAGACCACATGCTCAGAAAGGCACAACCGTTTAGGGACTGAAACAGACCTTCAATCCAGGCCTAATACAGAACTTCCGAATTCATGATGGCTGGTTCCATCACTTGAACTTAATCTTTCAAGTTGCAGCTGTACATGTGACATGAACTTGGTTTATTAGTTTGCTATGGGTCCATAACACACGACTACACACTGTCTATATTAATATAATAGAATTTTATGCTCTCAAAGTTCTGAAAGCCAGAAATCAAAGTGGCAGAAGGTTGGGTAAGTTCTTGAGACTCTGTGGGAGCAGTTGTTAAGTGCCTCAATCCTGGCTTAGGATGGTGTGCTGGCCGTCCTGGTGCATCTGTGGCTTATAGGTGAGTCACCCCAATCTCTACCTCTGGCTTATAGGTGGGTCACCCCAATCTCCACCTCTGTCCTCATATGGGGATCTATTCTCTGTGTGTCTGCACATGGCCATCCCATAAATATAAAAGTTACTGGATACCGGGTCCACCTAAACCCTCCCCCCTTCCTCCCCCTCCTCTTTCCCCTTCATCTTGGGCTATAGTTGCATGTATTTATTAGCATGATATAACTTAACTCAAGTAATTACAACAACAGTGATGCAATTTTCAAACAGAATCACATTCCAGAGTTACAGATAGTTATGAACTGGAGTGGAAACCATTCATCCAGGATAGTATGTTCTCTGGCCCTGCAAAGTCATTATGGTATCCAAGCCATGTTAGAAATATCTTGACCCAATCTTAAAATCTCCCAAACTCTTAACTCATGAAGGAATTAATTCTAAATCAACATTTGATAGTGGGAAAGTAGATATACTACAGTCTTTGAATGTATAGTTGGGGAGACACGATATTTATGCATATAGAAATAAACAATAGCATATGTTATGTTAATTAAAAATTTTCTACTGTTGAGTTTCAACAGAGCTGTCATGGGAAACTACTTTCATCTGAGGGATTTAATTTATTTCCATTGCAAACATGAGATCACTTTTTATATTTTATAAACTCATGAGAGCTGTTCAGCGAGAGCTGGTTAGCAGGGATAAATAGAAAGGCCTTTTATTAAACCAAATCACTTAATTACTGCTCCCAAACTAGGGTCATTATAAGCTAGACAGACAGCAAACTTAATGAAAAAGAGGACAGATATGCTTAGCTTTTGCTCTCAAGTCAGTTCATGGGTATAGTTATTTAGTTCCATAAAGACTAAAGCTAAATTGAGAAAGGAGAAAGTATGATAGGATGGATAGCTCCCTAGTTTTGCTCAAGTAGAATAGTAGAAATATAACTTTGTTATTATCTATACAGCATGATTATGCTATATCCAGAATAACATATTGGGGAAATGGTGCATCCTGAGAACATTTGACACAGCCGTTCACATACGAGTATGTATGTGGTATAGATTAAATATTTTCTAATAATTATCTCTGGTTTATTATCCAAAGACAAAAGTAAAAGTATTTCTGGCAATTTGGATTAGTTCAATGCCAATTATATAGTCATATACAAACATGCCGGAAAATAGGCTAGTGATTAAGACAGAAAATACATGGAATGATGTCCTACGATTAAGGGCTACAAAAAAGCACTTTCAAAGAAATATATGTAATATATAGGTCATATAAGAGTTATGCATTAAAACATGAAATATATGAGGTCAATAAGCATGTATTTTGTTTTTATTAAATCAAAGCTGTGTACATTAACGCAATCATGGGGTACAACATACTGGTTTTGTATACAATTTGAAATACTTTCATCAAACTGGTTAACATAGCCTTCACCGCATTTTCTTAGTTATTGTGTTCAGACATTTATATTTTACACTTAATAGACTTAACATGTACCCTTGTAAAATGCACCATGGGTATGGTCCCACCAATTACCCTCCCTCCCCCCATCCTCCCCCTCCTCTTTCCCCTTCATCTTGGGCTGTAGTTGCATGTATTTATTAGCACGATATAACCTGCAGGTCATCAGTGATAACTTACTGAATTATTGGTAAACATTTTGGCATGTTTTAAGAAAGCTATAATTCTGATTTACAATTTTATATCTGAAGGATGTTTGCTAGATATTCGCACCCAAATTTGACCCTTCCATTGCTAAATATATGAAATGATATACTCAAAATAATAGATAGAACTAATTTCTTAGCAACAGAGAATCATTTCAGAGAAATTACAAAAAGGGAATATATATGTCTATATCCCCCCCCACACACACACATCTATCTCTCTACATATTCATGTACTATAAGCAAACTTTTAATTGTTTATTTTATTTTATACACTTATTTTTATGTAAGATTATTCATTTGGTATCAAAGTTGCTCCTTCTAGACAATATTTCTAGGAACAGATAAAATAAAGTTGACTCATTTATTCATTGATTTTCAAATAAGCCAAATTATATCATTTGGTTTTTAAAAAATATTATGCTTTTGCACCAGAACACTGTCAGTTTGATTTTTACTAATAGAAAAATAATGATTTTTTGGCTGTGTCTCCTTTTAAATAAATCACATGGTGAGGATACTATAAATATACCCCCAACTAAGATATTAATCTTAAATGTTAAGATACTAAATTTTATGAGGTTTAATTTTTAAAGAACCAATATCATCCATGGTTTTCAATGTACACTTTTGTTGTGTTGTTTTGTGAGTAAAGAGCAACATATCTAAGCAGAGACAGAGAAACTAAAACATGTTTTATCTGTACGTGAGGAAGGATGGATGGATGGATATGCTATGTATTTGGCATAAGAATATATACTAGAATTCTCATCTATTTCATAGAAAGTCTTGCGCCTTTTACCTGAAATAAGCTGTTTTGCAATCTAGCAGCTGTTTCTTTCTTTTTTTTGGTGTTATATTAAATCATAGCTATGTACATTAGTGCAATCAAGGGGTACAATGTGCTGGTTTCACATACAATCTGAAATATTTTCACCAAACTGTTTAATATAGGAGCTGTTTCTTAACGCTTGTAAATCCTTGTCTATGCAAACAAACTCCTGATTCTACTCCTTGACCCAATTCCTCTGTTCAATTTTAATGTACCCCCTCAGGCAGTGTGAGTGATTCCCTCCTCTGTGGTTAATTAGTGTTTTGTTCTGCCTTATTTTGCATCAGTGGTAGTATTTTTACAAAATAAACCAATTATGTGTCTGATTATACAACTAAACTACCAAGTTCTTTAAAAGAAAAATCATGTACAACATTTTACTTTTATAACCAAGCAGTTTTCAGAGTTAATTAATAGACACAAAGTTTTGTCAAAAGAATGATGACAATAATTACATTGTGCATTATTTTGAGTATCTTATTTAAATGTCAAACAAGACGATTGTATCATTTTCTGTAACAGAGTTTATTAACCAAACTAAATACAGGATAGATTATTATTAGTTCTTTGCAGCCAACTTGGAGTAGAAGCCAAGCACTCAAATGTTTTGTCCAACGTGGCTACTTACAAATACAACCATGTGGTTTGTTATATGTGTATAGCACAGGAATAAGTTATTTTTATGGGAAAATATTGTAAAATATAAAACAGGAGCTATCAAAAGTTTCTGGAAGATCCTGAAGTTAGTAGGTAAGATTTAAAATTTAGGGAGGTAATGTCTCATAAGTTCTGAATGAAGGCAGAAGTCATGTAGAAGGCAGACTTCACGGAGAGTGTATACAACTTATATTTACTCAGCCAGTATCTCACATCAAACATGCGCACAATAATGCTACCTCAAAAATTTACTTGGAAGAACAAAAGTTATTATAACCAAATACATGTAAAGAAAAACATTCCGTATCTCATGTTTAAAAAGAAATTCTCTAAATTTGAGAAATGTTTTATATATAGGTTTAAATGAGGACTCCAAAAGCACTGAACACACTTCTGGTGGTTTCAGAGAGCGCTTAGCAGGACTACATACCTTTCTACTGCTTTATCACAACATAAAAACATTAGATGCACAAAATTAAAGTTCAGGTTAATCAAAATATTGCTTGACAAAGCAAATAATTGAATTGCACTCGCGGTGCACTGTGGTAGACAGTAATTAACATGCAGGATCCTCGACATTTGAGTACAACTTCCAATTTCCATTTTAACATCATAGAGTGCTGTCTACACATATTTTAATGGTGCCCATGATAATAATATATTCTCTTTTTAATCATATTCCACGTTGCAAGAAATGAAGCTTGCAATTTTCCCAGGTGCTTACCAAATTACTACTGCAAGCTAATTCTCATCCCCCAAGTTAAGAGTTTCAACACAGTGCACATTAACAGCCTGCTTATGTTCCTCCTCCATGGCAGAAGGTAAGTTAATATGCGCCTCAATTATATGCAGTTTGTGCATTTATAGCACCCAGTGGGCATCTGTAAGAAAGCTGTAAATGTACTGATCCTGCTTTTTTAATGGTTTACTACATTACAGTAGAGAAAGATTGGTAAAGGGAAAGGCAGGGAGAGAAAAAACAAAATATAGGAAAGTCGATAGAGAAGGGAATAGAACAAAAATGTGATTGAATACAAAATCAATGAGAAATGCAAATTAAAAATCACTGATTTTAAAACTTTCGACTAAATTTATTACCCATAATTGTGTCTATTCAGACATAAGGGAAACGCATGAATATGTGTGCTCTTCTATACACACTTTATTTTGTATATGCTTATTTAATTTTAATGACAGTAGGTACAAAAATATCCATAGTTTTTCAAAAATAAGCTACACAAAAACTACAAGAGGAAAGATTCATATTATCTACCAAAGGATATTCTTGAGGCAGCTTTGATTTGTTCAGGACAATCTGTGAATCCCTATACACTCAGACAAACCTGGTTTCCTTCACTTCTCTAGGAGCTGGGTAAATTCATGATATATAACTTGAATTTACATTGGCTCCAAGATATTGAAAATGTTGGCCCAGATATATGCCTGAGTTATGAATTAGCTCTACAAGATAATGATCTAAAAATCTATTAAGAAATTTCAAGCTGAACTCGACACTTACTGTATTTTTCTCTCAACTTTCAATGTCTAGTGACCTGGTAGACAGAATGAAATTTCAAAACACTCCAGGTAGAATGACAAGGCCAGTGTTGCAGCATCTAATTGTTTTTCTGTTTGTGTTATGTAGTACAGCAGCGAATAGAAAATCAAATGTGATTCATAAAGCTTACACATTCTTTTTAGAAAATTGTTTTGATGCATAATAATTCTCCATATTTATGGAGTACATGTGATATCAGGAGACATGCATGCAATATGTAATGATCAAATCAGGATAATCAGAATATCTATCACTTCAAAAATTGATCATGTCTTTATACTGGAAACATTCTATCTTCCAGCTATCTTGAAATATACACCATATTAATACATTATTAATGGTAAGCTTTAGATACCTAAGAATAAAATCATACACCGAAGAATTTCTAAGTTAAAAATAGCTTATCTTTCCAACTTCAATAGAATTATTATCATTATATTTCCAAGATTACTAAAACAAGTTAAAATATCAATTAGGCATTAATTTTTAATGTTTACACTACAACGAAGAAAACAAAGATATTCAAGCAATCAACATTTACATTCTTCTCCAATTTATAAAACTTGCATGCCTTCTCTTTTTTCCCCTTTCCTATTCATTTGATTTAAGCTGACACAATTAGAAAATTTTTCTTCTCTCTTTTCTTTCTCTTTTCTCTTTCTTTTCTCCTTACCTAAGTGGCTCTCCAGAATTGTAATGGAAAGGGAAGTAGACACCAGGGGTGTCCACTGAATGGAGAAGGCCGAATGTGCCTGGGAGGGCCGCTCAAGCTCCTACTTCCCCATAGATGCCAAGCGTTATTATAAAGCATGTAAGTAGTCGAACATCTGCATTGTCAGGGAATTTAAACGTCATCCCCGTCTCCATCAGTCCCTCCTTTTCAATCAGTGTTAACACCGCTGAGAGAATGTCATGTCTAAATTACAGACATTGTTATTGTTCCCTAAAATTCTTCAGGGGCCTGCATTGAAGACCTGGTATTTTCAGGACACAAGCACCTGTGTTTGTGTTCCAACTCTCTGCTTCCTTCTCCCACCACTCCTATCACTCCCCAGCTCTGACCCTGCGGATCACTGTGGATGCTACACAGGTCCCAGCTACATCTTAGCGATTCTTTCTGAAAACACTCTTTGTTTCAAAAGCTGCCTGCCTCAACTTGGGCACCATAAGATGAAGAATCTGGAAAATGTTCAGGGACAATAACGTCCAGTTAAGGTGCTGACTTATTTCCTCCTTGATACACTCTCAAAACAAAATCAAGGGTACCGTGCCTCTCACTGAATATTATTGTTAAATCGTACATCTGCCTCTTCAACTGTCGAATGTGCCCTAGTTTTCTGTTTTTCATCAGTCAGAAAGGGTAATTGATACCCTTGTGAATATAGCATGATTTTATAAGTTCTTATCACCTAGGCCATGTAAGTTTTAACATCTATCTTGATTTCAGACCTATATAGTCTTTAAATGTCATGTCTATTTCAATTTTTAAATTTGTTAAAATAAACAGACATTGGGAATCGGCGTACATTGTTGGACACAAACATTTCAAAATAGAAATATATATCAAGGGCACATTTACTATGCATCTGTGAAAAAACACCTCACTGTATGCCCCACTGAGGTAATCATTAGCACTCCTTGGTGAATGAAGAACTTCATTCGTAAAATGGATTGGATTTTGAGGTGCCAATCAAGTATTCTTGCAAGTTCTTGAACTGCTCCAAAATTTTATCTTGAAGCAAAGAATATGTGCACCCAGTGTTGCTAGCTTTAGTTTTTGTATTGCCCAAATATGCTTTTAGATTGTAGGTGCCCATCCTATGATGGGTGTTAAATATCAAACATCAGACTAACTTAGTTTGCACAAATAGGTTGAATCAAGCAAATTTCCACTTGGGAATAAACTATAGATCTGACTCCTAAAATCTGACTCCTAAAAAACTCCTGAAGGGAAGGGCAAATTTTCAATTACCAATTTAATTCTATTGCAGAGGTTCCCAATCTGTGCCAGTTCAAGGCACTCTTAAAAGTTTCAGTATTTTCCCCACATGACAACCCTCAGCTAAAATAAATACCTGTGCTAGAGAGTGAGGTCTGAACAACCTAACACATACATATCCTAACAACTTAGTAGCCACTGAAGACAATGCCCTGGAATTGAAGAAAAGAATTTAATTCTTAACCATGATTATTTGTGATGGGATGTGGGTGTGTCAAATGGGTCCAGCAGAGCCTTTAAGTCCTGGAATCTGATGGAATACTGCAAGGAGACTTTCCTGTTCTGCAGAGATTTTCTGGTGATACTTTTTTATCACAGCAACCACAAAAAACCCAGCTGTGCAAACATAGGCAGCATTTAATGACCAACTTGATAATGTTGAAACAATGATCTACCACAAATTAATAATTTGTGCTGTGTTCGATAGATTGTCACAGGGTTTCTCTCAAAAATTTAAAATAGTTGTGGCTATTAGGGATAAGTTGTTTAGACCTAACTTCTTAACACACAGGTATTTCTTTTGGCTGAGGGGAGTCATGCGGGGGAAAATATTGTGATTTTCCTGCAGCAACCCTGAGCACCATTTTACTAAGTTGGGCAACCCCAAGCCTATGACAGTCTTTCTCTAACAAACGTATATCCAGCAATAGAAGTTGTGCAGTATGGTAAATTATATTTTCTAGGAAGATTTACTGCTTTAGGCTAAGTCTTGTGGGAGAAGTATACTTCCCACCCAAATAACGTCGATACTGGCCCTGCAATTTGCCTTGGTCAATGAAACGTGTATGTGAAGTAACTTGCGGTATTTTCAGGCAGAAGCTCGTTTCTGCCATGTGGTTATGACACGGTATGTTCTAGAACAGTGACTCCTCCTTCAGCTTTAGTGAGATACAGGACAAAACCACAACAAACCTTCAACTCACATAAGCATCAAGTATAAAATAATCTTAGTTCTATTGCTGCTAAAACACAAAGGTTAAGTTATTACCGCATCTCAACTTAACGAAAATTGGCTGACAGAGACAGATACTTCAATGATTACTATGTTATCAATTAATGTCTCTATAAAGTTGTAAATTTCAAGGAAACAACTTAATAGATAAGTAAGATGTCTTCCTCGTTTTTCTAAGATGTGAGCCTGTATGTTTAAGCACCAATACTTGAACTTATTACTTTAGCTTCTGTACATTGACTCAATGGTGTGTCATCAATTTCAGTATATGGGCCTAGTTCTTAATTTTGACCACCTCTGTGAATGAATAGGCGCAGTCCTGTGAGTGGGCAACTTACAGAGGTTCTGCTGTGTTTGGTTGTATGTAAAGGGAGGAGGAGGAAATAGATAATTATATAAGTTATATTCCCAAAGAACTATGCTTTCCAAGAAGAAAGAACATGTCTTCTAGCATATTTCACCCTCTTTTTCCTGTACCTGACTAGCTCTACCGTGAGGAAAAAGAAATAAAGTAGGGGAGAGGGAACCACTAAGTTTCCTACAGAAATAGCAGCCATAGTCAATTCTGATCTCCCTGTTAATCTCATATTTATCTCGTTTCATCTGTGGAGTTTGATTACTTCCTCGTGACATTATAATAATTTCTAATCTTACAGTAAGACATAATGATGACAATATAAAAAATGCACAAAATCATAGCATAAGAAAAGTCTAAATGGAACGATTTTTCAGTTTCCTGGGAGATGTCAGAACTAAGTCTTTACAATAGTATTTTACAATGGTTTCTCTTTTCTTCTTTTTTAACAGTAGCTTTGCCTTAGTGTGGCATTAAAGGTTTATGCCAACCCAGAAAATACTTTTGAATTATAACGGTGTCTCTTAGTTGTGCCAATGCATCCATCTGCATGTCAGCAAAAGACAAAATAAAACAAAACAAGGTATTATTTTAACTACTTGCCTCTCGACTTCTGCTTAGGTGTATGTGAAATAATTGCTGACTTTTGAGGACATGCACATTATTCAGGAAATTATTATTTAAACAGAAAAATATTTAAATGATTAATGATGATTGTGAAATACCTAGATGTTTGCTACTCTTACTGTTCACAGATTTAATAAGGACTTACATTTCTGCTCAATTGTTTGCTGTTATCATGTCATTTAGACACTCTGCATAGAGTTATTCATCACCAGAATAAAAACTAATGAGTCCTCATTATCAGAGTAAAAACCAGAAATCTAAATCAGCATGTACACTCAAAACAAGTCAATAGGATGATATGCTACTGGAAATATTTCTTAATATTAGAAACTTAGCAAAGAAGACATCAAATCTGTCAGCAGAACTGCAGATATGACTCTATCAATAATCCACAGCACTTCTGTATTCCCCATCTGAGGCTCTTACACAGCTCTGGATGACAGCCCGCTTCAACTTCATCATATGATCCGCTGGGACAGAAATTCATAACTGGCTTTCAACACAGAGCCTTCCTATAAAAGGTAATAACCACAGCCCGTCAGTATATGGGAGATTATAAAAGTGCAAAACAGGGAACACAAAAGTTTGGGAAAAAGCAGTTTGGCATAAAACTTGACAAAAACAAGCCCTGAAGGATGACTTCTTAAAAGTTAAAGGCAAGAATGAAATAGGTATCTTTGAAAGTCATGCTTTGGATAGTTTCAAAAGTGTATTCTTTTAAGAGTTACAGCTATTCATTTTACAGTGTGTTATGGTGCTTCCACACAAATTCCCCACACATGCTCACATACGCAGTCACCAAGGATGAAATAAAAAATGACACATACCACCCCATAGCACTAGAGGCTCTATTGCTTCTAAATACATGGCCTATTAAATTTACCTTTGCTTAAAATATTTTAAATATAATTTATAACATAATTATGATACATTGCTATTAGACTGTTGATTCAGGTACTGGTGTGCTGGAGATGGCTTGTAACTCACAAGGGAACTGATTGACAGTTTCAGGGACTTTGTGAACCAGTCATGGAACACAGACATTGTTAAAAATTTAATTATTTAGGGCAGTGCCTGTGACTCAAAGGAGTGGGGTGCCCGCCCCATATGCCAGAGGTGCGGGTTCAAACCCAGCCCCAGCCAAAAAAAACGCAAAAAAAAAAAAATTAATTATATAAATTGATAATCAAATAAATTATAGTAAAATGAAGATAACATCCAAAAACCATTACTTCTAAATATGTTTTTACCACATTTGACTGTTAAGAATATTCTAGAAGTTCTATTTTATGTGCCTGTAAAGTATAAAAAATGCATCTTTCACCACTCAGTACCTACTGAGTCTACATTAATATGTTCGTAGCTTAAAAATCAGCCATAATGGGAGTATTTACACCATGAATATCACCAATCAATATCACTAATCAAAATTCTTATTCCCCTGTCAGGGCTAGTTAAAGAGTTATTATCAACAGGTGGGTTAAGAAGTTTTATATTATCAATAGGAGGCTTTACATTTGCAAAGTGATGTAGTTATCCCTGTCAACCTTATGGAAATATGCACTGATAATTTGACTATCCCTCTTAGATGCTACTAGAGATAAAAAATTATTCTCAGAGGCTTCTCGAGAGTAATTATAACCCTTCTCAAGAGTTAGCTCTCAAGAGCTAACTTAACTTTGCAATCAACTTTGCCTATTTATTCCAGGAATTCGAAACTTCTTGAACTCTTGTGTCATTATTTTTTTTAACGTTTAAAACTTTAGAAGTAAATATACTTATATAATCTAAAAGTAAAAAGAGTGGGTTGCTCAAAGGAGTGGGGTGCCAGCCCCATATACCAGAGATGGTGTGTTCAAACCCAGACCCGGCCAAAAGAAAACTGCAAAGAAAAAAAATAAAAAAATAATTTAAAAAGACATATTTTTCTGCTTATCTGATTTTCATACTGTTTACATTTTAATTGTGCCTACTATACATATA
Organism: Arctocebus calabarensis; assembly: GCA_963573935.1. NCBI lineage: Eukaryota > Metazoa > Chordata > Mammalia > Primates > Lorisidae > Arctocebus > Arctocebus calabarensis. The sequence continues at coordinate 13,029 of CAUYON010011071.1, forward strand.
TTCCTATGGCAGTTAAATAAAAGATTACATTTATAGTGTTTGCTAGAAAGTTGTTTCATTCAACCTGAAAAATGACAGCAATTTAAAACATGTTTTCTCCTGGGCCATCAGTGAGAAGTGTAAGCAAATGGTATAAAGAGATATTTGAGGGCAGCGCTTGTGGCTCAAAGGAGTAGGGTGCCGGCCCCATATACCAGAGGTGGTGGGTTCAAACCCAGCCCTGACCAAAAACTGCAAAAAATAAATAAAATGATTTTTAAAAGCATTCTTCTTTAAAATGCTGTGTGGGGAGAAAAGTTACCTACCAGGTACATTCTACACTCTTCATCATTTGTACCAACTACCTCTATTAAAATAAAATTTTAAGGGTGGCACCTGTGGCTCAGTGAGTAGGGCGCCGGCCCCATATACCGAGGGTGGTAGGTTCAAGCCCAGCCCCAACTGAACTGCAAAAACAAAAAATAGCTGGGTGGTGCCTGCAGTCCCAGCTACTCCGGAGGCTGAGACAAGAGAATCGCCTAAGCCCAGGAGTTGGAGGTTGCTGTGAGCTGTGTGACACCACAGCACTCTACCGAGGGCGATAAAGTGAAACTCTGTCTCTAAAAAAAATAATAATAATAATTAATAAATAAAATTTTAAGAAAGAACAAAATATAAGTGAAAAGAGAGATTCCTAAAGCCTTTAAAAAAACAGTAATAATTCCACAAAAAATAGGTGACATTGAGAAGCTTTACAAATACTCTTAAAAAAGTGATAATAGTAAATTACATATTTCTGCATAAAATGAGATACACCGTAAGACACTAAAAATTATTTTAATATCAATATTAATAATTTGCCTGTAGGTAAAATTTAACTATTATTAATTTTTGCTATCATAAAATTAAAAGAACAAATGAAAGAAGTTGAGAGAAGTTATGGAGAAAAGCTGGAAGAAAGAGCAAGAACATAGACATGTTTAAAACTGGATAATTGAGTCATGAAGATGCAATTGCATGTTATGTAATAAGGAACAAACTACAGCATATTATGTAAAATTATAATCAATGGAGACACTAAAACCCCTGATACTAGCACGTGTGAATGCATTGTTAGTTCCACGTTATAAACCGCTAAGCAATCCTTATCACTTCCTCCATGTTCATTTATACTAAGTCTACACAAGACTTAATGAGAAAATAATTTTTCTTAATGAGAAAATACTTAAGTGTAATGTATGATAATATTTAGAAAATTAAGTTAACAGAAAAGTAAAAACAACGAAAATTATAAAATTCGATTGATTTTAGAAATACTCGGGGCTTGTAAAGGAAGCAGTTCAAATTGCTTTTCAGTATACATTTTTCTGCCCTAGGTTGTTTGTTTGTTTTTTAATTTTTTTTTAAAGCATAGCTGTGTACATTAGTTTCATTGTGGGGTACAGTGTGTGGGCTTCATATACAATCTGAAATATTTTCATCCACATGTTTGACATAACCTTCATGGGATTTTCTCATTTATTGTGTGAAAATATTTGTGTTCTGCCTTTAGTAGGTTCCCCTGTCCTTTCTAAGATGTACCATAAGTGTGATCCCACCATTCACCCTCCCTCCACCCCCTCCCTCTCCCCCTTCCCTCCCTCAGCTCTAGGTTTTCAGGATGCACAGAGATTCATGGGTCATCATGTCATTGCTTAGAATTTGCATGAAAGGCAAATTGGAATGATTCGGGATTGATCCACGTAAAGTTCTTTTTTGTACCAAGGTTACATTAAAAAAATATTGTAATGTTTGGATTTTTGATATTTGCACATAACACAGTCTATGTCACTGATGGTCTGCATTGTTTCTACAATGTATACTTAGAAAAACTTCTATGGGAATAATTATTTCATTTGTCCTTTAAGATCTTTAGCCTGTCTGAAAATTACGGAAATGGTAGAATTCAGGGGCATCATACATATGTTCAAAGTTGATTCCTGGAGGAGCTTGTCACATGTCACTTCTGACACTTCTTGCCAGGGCCCTGGACTGGCCAGGTCTCGGGTCCAGCTTAACTAGATTCCGGACACGGACCACTAAGTTACCTTGCTCAGGTTCAGTTTCTCTTAGGTACCTGAGGGCTATTTACTTTAGCTGGAGAAAGAGAGAAAGTAAAGCAGTCTTCTTAGAAAGATAGATCTTAGTCTTTAGCAGAGCTTGGTGGTCTTCAGCAGAGAGATGCCGCGCTGGCGTTCTGCAGGCAGGAGAGGAGACAGAGTCAGAGTAAGCGAGTCCGTGATAGAGTGCGCATGCTCCCGACTGCCTGCTCCTCCTGCCTAATATAAGGCTGACCTCGTGCCTCTCAACACCACAGGTGTAGAAGTCTGCCCATTCCCCACTGCTCTCACCTCGCGAGCTCTCAGCTTCTTAGGAGCTAAACCCCTCTCCATGCCCTTTCCACCAGGTGTTCCATTATTGAGCTATCCAGGTATTTCTCATAATTCTCGCTCCTCCTAGCCATAGGCTACATGGGCTGCAACAGTAGCTACCTAAGGCTTATCTCCAATCCTCAAAAGTGTTTAATTCACAATTTGTAAAACACTGTTAACAAAATGCTACAGTTCAACCACTGTGACTCGGCCAGGCCTTCCTGTAATTGGAGAGCCGGGCGTGGAGCTAGTGAGAACGCATGGCAGTCTGGAATGTCCCCCCACTCCACCCCAAGCAACAACCAAGTTTGCGTTTGAAACTTCTCCACAGCACTGGCTAGCACAGCACCATTAATCCCCTCCAAAGGAGCCCCTGTCATGCAGACTTCAACAGAGTGGGTTTACATTTTAAAATTAAAATAGTTTTTAAAAGTGAGCTAGAGTGTCACCTGTAAATTCACTGGCTTAGGAAGTCAAGTCCAATGTCCATCTTAGATGATGTAGAAAGACCCTGAGACAAGATGGTCATGGACCAGGGCAGATTCGACAAGGTAAGAATGACTTGAGGGCCACAGGAGATAAAGGGGGACCTGAAATAGTCACGTAGCTTCTCTCCCTTGGGGCTTTCCTAATTTGTAGAGATAAAAATTGAAAATTGATGCCAGACCACAATAGCGCTTTTAGGTTTCTAAATATTTGTTTATGACAAGCAGTGTATAGTTCCCTTTTTGAGGTATGGATACCCGTATAATCTTAGTCCGTCTCAATATGTAATTGTCGTTCCAAGTCCAAGAACCACTTTTAGAATTGGGAATGTGTTTACCAGTCTGGAGGGAGGCTCACCATGCCTGAGAGAATATAAACAATGTTGGCAGTGGCCTTCAAATATGCCTGCCTCGTTTGAGAAGCGGCGCCCTCCCCTCTGAGTAACACACACCACGTACATCTCATTCCTGTTGACACCTTGGTCCTCTTTACATAACATCTGTGGAGCTTCTTATGCACGAAGATGTCTACAGAGCCAGCCATGTTGCCTGGTACTCACAAGAGGTCAGTGAATCAAAAACTGAAAATAGGGTGGGAACAGGAACAGCTGAATTTAAGGTCTCGATTAAGATGAGTAATATTTGGGTGCCTCTGAGTGGAAAATGTCAAAGTCGTCTCAAACTCCACAAAATCTACTTATGTCTTTTTTGAGACATTTTAGCTATTCGAATTTTTAATAACTGGGGAGTTCTTTGAACAATAAGTTGCTTTTTTGATAGAATGACAAGTTTGAAATAAATACATATATATTTTCAAATATATGAATCTATTTGTTACCATAAAATGCATCAGTTTAAATTAAATGACCCAAATTAAGGGAAAATGATCAAGGCGCAGCTTACGTTGGCTCATAAGAGCTGATTGCTAAATTTTCAGGAATTTTACAAGAGAATGATGTTAAAATGTTGGTAACTTGAAATTGGCTACAGGCAAACTCTATAGAAGAGAGTCGCTCCTCACCTCACTTCCTGCTGGCGGTGATACATTTACCAGCAGACCTCAGAATAAATTTTAGTTTGAGGTAAATACACAACCATACAGGAAATTAAATCTGTGGAATCCATATCCATATTGTGTTCAACAAAAGACCAGCCCAAGGCGAACTGTTGAATATTTAGTATTCATCTGCCTTTGTGTTTGCATCTTTTCTTTTCTGGCACGTTAACCCAATCAGATGCAAAGCAAGTATTTGCAGATTTAGTAGACTTTAATTTAATGTTTAATACCAGTAATATCTGTAAATTTGCCTTGATTATTTCATCTAAATTTTCTTTTAGCCTCCCACAAAGCCCGACAGTCAGCAATAGCGCACATGGTTCTAACGTCCACTCTCCGTGAATCTGAGGGTTCACCAGACTGATTCCCAATCTAACAAACTCCTCTGGAGCTCATGGAAACTCTCCTGTTCCGCTTTTGTCCTTCTTTGCTTTTTTACAGCAACATTTGCATTCTATTCTGCTACATGCTCAAATGTCCATTTACCACGGGTAGTACAATTTTGAACACACTTGTCTCAAAGAGCATTGGTATCACACGAAACAAACATTCACGGCCCAGGAGCAGACAGACATACTGACTCAGAAATGCTGGAGTCAGATCTGGCAGTCTGTCCTGCAATAAGTCTGCCAGGAGAGGCTGGTACACACCATCGAGCTTCCAGTGCTTTGTACTATATGATTTTTAAAGACAGATTTTGTGTTATTTGTCAATCTATACCCAATACCCTGTATATGATACTATCTAGACAGTAAGCATGAAACAAGTGAAAAAAAAATGGATGAAGGCATTGATTAATATTTTCTTTTTTTTTTATTTTTATTTTTAATAATTTTATTGAATCATAATTATGTACATTGGTGCAATCACAAGGCACGATTCATATACATTCAGAAATATTTTGATCATACTGTTACAGATATCCTTCATGGCATTTCCTTGATCACTATATAAAGACATTA
>CAUYON010011075.1:0-12845 GCA_963573935.1 Arctocebus calabarensis
GCACTTGGAGGTGCTACTTTTAACTTTTCCGGGACTCTCATTCTCTGACTAATACCTTCGGTATATTCCATTTCATACTGAATTCGACTAATTTCCGCCATCTCAGCAGCAGTGGGAGAAGGAAATGCTGCAGCACTCACCAAATGTGTACCAACTACTGCTTGCTATTTGGCACTATCTCCTTCTGTGCTTCATATTACATCCTTTAACTTGCTTCAATGTGCATGTGCTGGATTTAGAGCCACTTTTGTCCCCCTGGGCCCACTGGAGGGTTGCCGGCCCGCCGCCTCCCGGGGCGCTTGGCTGGGTGCTCTCTCAGGCCGTTGGCCTAGCGCACCGAGGCGCCCAGGCAAAACCGGCGGAGCGGCCCGCAGCTGGCTGAGAGAGACGCCTATACCCATTTTAAGTGTTCTGATCATGAAGGGTTGCTGGATATTATCAAAAGCTTTTTCTGCATCAATTGAGAGAATCACTGGTCTTTGTTTCTTAATTTGTTTATGTGATGAATTATATTTATAGATTTACGTATATTGAACCAGCCTTGAGACCCTGGGATAAAACCCACTTGGTCATGGTGTATAAATTTGTTTGATGTGTTGCTGGATTCTGTTTGTTAGGATCTTGTTAAATATTTTTGCATCAATATTCATTAGTGATATTGGTCTATAATTTTCTTTTCTTGTTGGGTCTTTTCCTGATTTGGGGATCAAGGTGATGTTTGCTTCATAGAATATGTTGGGTAGTATTCCTTCTTTTTCTTTATTTTGGAAAAATAAAGTACTACAGGTACTAGTTCCTCTTTAAAGGTTTGGTGGAATTCTGAGTAATACAGGTACTAGTTCCTCTTTAAAGGTTTGGTGGAATTCTGACATGACGCCATCTGGTCCCAGGCTTTTCTTTTTAGGGAGATTTTGTACATTTTATGCTATTTCAGAGCTTGATATAGGCCTGTTCAACATTTCCACTTCATTCTGGCTGAGTCTTGGGAAGTGGTGTGCTGCCAAGTATTGGTCAATTTTCTTCAGATTTTCATGTTTCTGAAAATAAAGTTTCTTGTAACAATCATTAAGGATTTTTTGAATTTCTGAGGAGTCTGTTGTGATTTCATCTTTACCATTTCTGATTGATGAAATTAGAGATTTTACTCTTATTTTCCTGGTAGGTTAGCTAAAGGCTTACCTATTTTATTGACCTTTTCAAAAAGCCAACTGTTTGATTTATTGATCTGTTGTATAATTCTTTTGTTTCAATTTTATTTAATTCTGCTCTAATTTTGGTTATTTCTTTTCCTCTGCTGGGTTTGGGATTGGAATGTTCTTCCTTTTCTAGTTGCTTGAGATGTCCCATTAAGTTGTTAACTTCCTCTGTTTCCGTTCTCTTGAGGAAGGCTTACAATGTTGTACATTTCCCTCTTAGGACTGCCTTTGCAGTATCCCACAGGTTTTGATAATTCATGTCTTCATTGTAATTTTGTTCCACAAATTTGGTAATTTCCTTCTTAATTTCGTCTCCGACCCATCTATCATTCAGCATAAGGTTACTTAGCTTCCATGTTGTTGTATGAGTATGCAAATTCCTGTTGTTACTGAGTTCAACTTTTATTCCATGATGGTCCAAGACGATACAAGGAATAATTTCTATTCTTTTAAATTTGCTGAGGTTAGACTTATGACCTAAGATGTGATTGATTTTGGAGTATGTTCCATGGGGAGAAGAATGTGTACTCAATTTTGTTAGGATTAAATGTTCTGTAGGTGTCTGTTAAATTCAAATGTTGAATGGTTAAGTTTAAGTCTAAAATTTCTTTCCTTAGCTTCTTATTGGAGGATCTATCCAACACTGCTAAAGGAGTGTTAAAATCTCCAATTACGATGGAGCTGGAGGAAATCCAAGTTGCTCAGGTCTGTTAGAGTTTCTCTTATAAATTGAGGCGCATTCTGGTCAGGTACATAAATATTAATAATTGAAATCTCATATTGAGTATTACCCTTAACAAACATGAAGTGTCCATCCTTATCCTTCCTTACATTTGTTGGTTTAAAGCCTATTTGTCTGTGAATAAGATTGCAACACCTGCTTTTTTCTACTTTCCACTTCCCTGAAATATAGATGACCATCCCTTCACACTGATTCTACATTTATCTTTTAAGGTAAGATGAGATTTTTGTATGCAGCAGATATCTGGCCTGAGTTTTTGTATTCAGACAGCCAAACTGTGCCTCTTCCAAGGACAATTTAAGCCATTCACATTAATTGAGAATATTGATAAGCTTGATAGAATTTTGGGTATTGAGTTTTTCGAAAATCCAGTGGACATTTTTAGTCCTTTCACCTCGGTGGCAGTTGGAATTTGATCAAAAGTTTCTGAGTGAGTTTACTTTTGTGGTGGAGGATTGTGCTAGTCATTATAGAGGATAGGTCTGAGAATATCCTGGACATCTGGTTTAGTTATGGCAAATTTCTTCAACATGTGACTGTTATTAAAGTATTTAATTTCTCCATCATAAATGAAACTCCTTTTAGCTGGATACAGGATCCTGGGTTGAAAGTTATTTTGTTTTAGGAGATTAAAAGTCAATGACCACCCTCTTCTAGCTTGAAAGGTTTGATCACAGATATCTGCAGTTATTCTGATATTTTAACCTTTGTAGGTCAGAAATTTCTCCTTAATATTAACTTTAGTGAAGTTAATTATGATGTGCCTGGGGGATGTCTTATTCAGGTTGAGTTGTGCTGGGGTCCTGAAACTGTCTGCTATCTGAATTTCAGAATCTCATGGCATATCTGTAAAGTTCTGTTTCATGATCCCATGAAGAAGAACCTGTGTGCCTTGCAAAGCCACTTCATCACTTTCAGGGATCCCTATCAGGCAAATATTCCTTTTCTTCAAATTATCCCAGAGCTCTCTGAGAGAATGATCCATTTTTGCTCTCCATTTCTCTTCTTTTTTGTGAGTTTTGGAGCATTCAAAAGCTTTGTCTTCAATGTCAGAAATCCTTTCTACTGCTTGCTCCTTTCTGTTACTGAGGGATTCTACTGTATTTCTCAGATCTTTGCAGGCTGCAAGTTCTTTTCTCAATGTGTCAAAATCTTTGATGATTTTGTCATTGAATTCCTTGAATTCTTGAGACAACTTTTGAAATGCTCCTTGAATTTCTAATTCCAACTTTTCCTCTATTTTATTGATCTTATTTGCAATACCAATTCTGAATTCGGTTTCTGACAACTCAGCCATCTGTTTATGAATGGAATCTTCCATTGTGTCCACCAAATTGTCACTTTGGGGGGGGGGGTTGATCTACTCTGGTTATTCATGTTACCAGAGCTTTTCTGCTGATTCTGCCCCATGATTATTTTACACCATTTGGCTAGATGAGCAGACAAAGAGAAGTTGGGTTGGGGGCTCCAGGAATAGTGATTGGCCAGTCCTTTGCCCAAAAGCTGGGACTGGTGTCTGTACCTTTTCCCCTAGAGCTTTGCCAAGGACCCATACAGTGCTATGGCCTGAGATACTAGGGACCTTCTTGGTGTGGTGGGGCTGAGTGGCTCTGTCTTATTTTCAGCTGGTCTCTGTCTTACCCTAGTGAATCCATTACTCTGGGTTGAAGTCTCAGCTGTGGAGAAATATCAGCAATTGAGTCACCCTGCCTCCCACAGGCAACAATTGGAAAAGGAAAATCAAACCTTTCCACAACCACATACCCACAGTACCACTTTGGATAGTCCTCAGGTGATTGGCTCAGTTCACGAGGTTCAAATCAATTGTCCCAGTTAGCACCAGTCTCAGGTGGGAGAGTTCAAAAGGTCTCTGGCAACTAGATAGCAAGGTTCCACTGGAAGCTCAAATATGACTCGCTCCAGTGCTCCATGAAGTCAGAAGGACCCACCCAGCAAATAAATTAATCTGGGAAGGTTACTGTCTCCTTCCCCACCTTGCACCTCTGTCACACCCAGTCACTGGTAACCCCACAGTTCTGTGACCCAGTTACCTCTAATGTGCAGATGCTCCAGGGATTTGCACCTGCCTGAGTCACAGGGAAATCTATGTTTCCCCACCAGGATGCCAGACCCTGCCACCATCCGGCAAGGGGATGTGAGGCCTGACAAACTTAGGTGCTTAATGGGGGCTGAGGTATTTCACTTAGTTCCAACCCTGCCCCAGATTGATGTTGCTGACAGAACAGAATAACTTTGCATAATTTGTTTCTGTCCCAGCTATCTTACCCTGGGGTTCGGATGCTGTTTGAGCAACCCTGCCCTGTCTGTGCCACTGCCCAGTCTCAGCTGCAGTTCTTGTTACAGCAGACATGGACAGACATGCCTATCTGCCTTTGTCTCAGCTTTGATCCCCCGAGGGCTGGGTGTGTCTGAGGCTTAGTGAAGCAGTTCTCTGGGTCTTCCTCACCCTGGGCGTCTTCTGTCTCTGAGCGTGCGTATTCTAGTCCCCACGCTCTGCCCAGGCCGGTACCACCTCAGGTGGATGGCCTGCATTTCCATCCCAGATTTGTTCTGCCTGTGGCTACTACCAGAGAAGATGCTCAGCTTTCTCTGATTGCTCAGAGAGACTGGGAGTGTCCTTTCAAAATATCCCCAGGGGCATGAGCCCCACTGTTCCTGCTGCTACGGCTGCTGTTCTGGGCCTCAGGGCACCACCACTCCTGTATGGTTCCCTCTCACTTGAGGTTCCCTCTCAGCTGACCATCCTCTCCTTTCTCCCATGCCAGAGAATCAGCACAGGTCAGCAATAGCCCATGTCCTGTCCATATCCCTCAAGAAAATGCCCAAGAATCTGGACTCCATGGGGGACTATCCTCCAGACCTTGGGGTGAGAGTGCAAGGGAGTGCTGGGAGTTCAAAACTGCAGGGAGAGAATACACACAGTTTTATACAGTTTCATGCCTGGCAGGAGAGTGCCTAGTAGGGAAAGGAGGTCCGGTTTTTAGAAGGTCTCTCCCATGGGCTAAAATGGAAGGATATTTGAACTCTGCTCACTTGTTTGTATGAAGTGTACTGCAAGCCATTCTCATGGAGGAGGGGTCTCCCATCCGCTTGGTGATGGATTTTGTACCTTTTGTTTGTATCCTTGGGGTCACAGCTCACCTCAGCAGGGTTAATGTGCGTTCTTCAACCTTCTCTCTTGGCTCAGATCTGAACCATCGGCTTTCTTGCTAAATTTCTGTCCTTTAACTCTCCTTCTGGACCAGAACCTCTGTGGAAAGCTGGTTCCAGTAGGCCATCTTACCTCTGCCCTCTGTATGTGTAAATTTTATGTAAAACCTTGGTATAAAATATATCCTAGGTCATTTGTAACATAATTTAGGAAGATTGCTTTTTAGTAGTCTGTGATCCATTAGAGAGGAGGAAGAAATTTAGGCCATTAGGACCTGAATTAGAATAACAACAATGAAAAGAAAAGAAAAGAAGGATTTACCACGGGAGACTTTTATAGGTGATGGGATTGAGGGCAGTGGTAGTGGACGGGAACAGAGCTGGTGGTGAAGAGAGTCAAAGATAGCTACAGAGAGTTGAAAATAGTTGTCATGGAGAATATCTTATTTGAAAGGAAAGGAAAATGATGTTGATTGCTAAAGGAATACCTATATTAATATTCATTGATCAATTAGAAATGTAGGGCTGGATTGTAAGGGTATCTTAAGCCCAAAGTAATAGATAGGATTCACTTATTTAGGTATTAGCAACTATGAATATGAACTATACACTGAAGGCAAAGGAAACCAGGACAACATATTTGGACAGCTTTGGATACTAATGTAACTTTATTACAATAATCTTTAACTGGAATAACAGTATAACATTGAGTAAAATAATAGTAATAATAGTAAAAACTTCATACATAAGCATGTAGAGCACTTAAGTAGTTGGCATTTTATGATGTAATCACTAGACTCGGGAAATTGCATTATAACTAACATTTTTTATATTTACTAAAAGATATCTTTTTTTTTCATTTATAAACAAACTATAGCTGATCCTTGAATACTTTGAACACTGTGGAGGTCAGGGACTCTTACAGCACCACCCTCCACCCCCATGAAGCTGAAAATCTGTGTATAACTTTTGACTTCCCCTAAACTAAACTACTAATAGCCCACCATTGACTGGAAGCCTTATTGATACCATAAAACAGTAAAGTGATACATATTTTGTATGTTATATGAATTATTTACTGTATTCTTAGAGTAAGCTAGACAAAGGAAAATGTTATTAAGATCATAAGGAAGAGAAAACATTTACTATTTATTATATGGAAGTGGATTATCATAAAGGTCTTCAATCTTACCATGTTCACATTGAGTAGGCTAAGGAGGAAGAGAAAAAGGAAAACTTGCTGTTTGGGGGATGGCAGAAACAGAAGAAGTAGAGTAGTAGAAGGGGAGGCAGGAGAGGGAAACAAATTCAGTGTAAGTTTTATTGAAAAACATCCATATGCAAGTGGACCTGTACTATTCAAACCCATTTGTTCAAGGGCAAACTGTATAAACTTTTCTCATTTCTAATAAACAGGATTTTGAATTTAAAACCTAAAAATTAGTTAATAGAATTCAAGCCTTAGATGTATTTAAGCTAGACATCATCATATAATATTATGGATACATTGTAATTTTTCATAACCCAATACTGTAAATAAAACACAGGCCCCAGTGGGTGTGGAGAGCGAGGGATAGTTTTACACTGTTGGTGGGACTGCAAACTAATACAATCTCTTTGGAAGGAAGTATGGAGAGTGCTCAAAGAACTCAAATTAAACCTCCCATTTGACCCCACAATCCTACTACTAGACATCTACCCAGAAGAAAAAAATACTCTTTTATCATAAAGACACTTGCACTAGAATGTTTACCACAGCTCAATTTACAATCTCTAAGATGTGGAAACATCCTAAATGCCCATCAACTCAAGAATGGATTAACAAGCTGTGGCATATGTATACCATGGAGTACTATTCAGCCATAAGAAAAGATGGTGACTTTACATTTTTTATATTAACCTGGACAGAGTTGAAACACATTCTTCTTAGTAAAGTATCACAAGAATGGAAAAGCAAGTATCCAGTGCACTCAATTTTATTATGAAGCCAGTAGATGATCTAAAACATGCCCAAATAGGAGGGAAAACTTTATTCAAATTGAGGGGGAGGGTGACTGAGGGGAGGAGAAAGGGGGCAGTTGGTGTGTTCCCACTTAAAGGCCACAAGGTAGAGGTGTATAGCACACCTGTTGGGTGCAAGATGCAACTACAAGAGCGACTTTACCTAACAAATTCAAAACTTGTGACCTGGTTATTTGTACACTCACATTAATATGGAAAAGAAAAAGAAAGAAAAAAAGAAAGACACACAGGCCCCAATAAACAAATACAAAAAAATCTTCTACAGTGTGATCTCCAGTCAACAAAAAGATGCGTGGAAAACCCTCTGTCAAAAAGCAAGTACTGGTCTTTTTTCCTTTTGATTATAGAATTTAAGTTAAATAACATTGATAAATATTATAAAATAGAATGTAAATTTTAAACTTGTGACAATATAGTAGTGTAAATTTAACCTTTCATTGAGATCAGTTGATGCTATTTGTACATGATAATTTAACAAGCAAAGAATTAAGACTATCTTCAAAGTGAACACTTGAAAAAAATCAAAATATTCTCAAACTTAAAAGTTATTAAAAAGATAATACGTATGTCAAAGAATATAAGAAAGAACAAAAAGCATTTTTAAAAAGGAAAGAAGATATAATCTGCTATATAAAAGTAGCAGAACTAGCCAGAGCTTGTTCACATCAACTGATAATTTAAAATTCCCCAGTCTGAGCCAGTTGAAAGTGCCCAACCTCAGCTTTCTATCTTTTGAAACAAGCATTTTGTTTCTAGAACAGTTTTTACTAGAGCCAATCACACTTCATGCCTCAAATGGGGATTGTACCCAGATTGCCCTTGGTTCCAATAATCATAAAGTCCATATCTGTAAGAAGAGTGAGAGCAAGTAAGTGAAATCTCATGAACTCTAAGAGCACCATCACAGGTATTCACTGGGCACTGGGCTCCTATGTATGACCACATCAGTATTTTTATGAATCAGAAAGGTGGTATTAAAGAATATAAATCTTTAATAATTAAAGAATTAATCATGTGACTACTTTTGTGAAGTGACCCCAAAAGAGAACAAAATTGCCCTGGGTAGTGGAGCATGTTTCATTATTGTTGCTTACTTGATTACAAAAATAACTAGTGGTTCAACACGCCAATTCATATTGTGTCCTCAGTTTGAACTGAGATCCTATTAATATTTTGCTGGCAGCAATATCATGTGACTAAATGTGGAATGTTTTTGCATACATCAAAGAAATGGATAAAAAGCCAACCAGTGTGGCTTGGGGCAACAAGATGCCTTTCCCCATTTGGATATTCCTGATATCCTTCTCTTGCCTGATTGATTTGACTAGGACTTCTAGCAAAATGTTGAATAAAAGTGCCAATAATGGGTAAACTAGCCTGATTCAAATTCTAAGTGAGAATCTGTTATCTCATCAGCTCATGGATAATTCTCCAACATTGATCACATCTTATGCCACAAAACATGTCTCAACAAACTTTATTGATTTCTTTTGAGACAGAGTTTCATGCTGTCACCCTGGGTAGAGTGCTATGGCATCATTGCTCACAGCAACCTCTTTGGATTTGAGCAATTCTCTTGCCTCAGCCTCCCAAGTAGTTGGGACCACATGCACCCATCACGACATCTATCTAGGTTTTCTATTTTTAGTAGAGATGGGGTCTTGCTCTTGCTCAGACTGGTCTCAAACTCTTGCACTCAAGCAATCCACCCTCCTCAGCCTCCCATAATACTAGGATTATAAGACTGCACCCAGCCTGAAGTAGGATTATGTGGATAATTAATATACCTTAGGAAGACAGCAGAAAAATATCTTCTGACTTCTGTGAAACCTCAAACCCCATTAATTCAAAATTCAATTCTAGATTTGACCAATGTTCTATGTGTAATATCTATGAAAAAATGTTCGTCAGACCATAGTGTAATAAAATTAAAAATCAATTCCAACAGAAACACTCATTCCTATACAAAGTCATGGAAACTAAACAACCTTTTGCTGGATGACAGTGGGTCAAGGAATAGATAAAGATGGAAATCAAAAAGATACTTTAAACTAAATGACAATGGAGACACAAGTGTTCAAAACAGTGGGATACTACAAAAGCAGACCTGGGAGGGAAACTCATAGCCTTAAATGTCCCCACCCAAAATGGGAAAGATCACAAATAAACAATCTAATGAATCTTCTCAAGGTACTACAAAAGGAAAAGTAAACCAATCTCAAACCCAGAAGAAAAGAAGAAAGAAAGAAGAAAATCAGAAGAAAAGAAATAGCCAAGATGAGAGCAGAAGTTAATGAAATTGAGAACAAAAGAAATATACAGAACATTAAGCAAAGAGTTGATTCTTTGAAAAGATAAACCAAATCTACAAAAAAGTAAGGACTCTAATAAACTTAGTCAAAAAATGAGAAAGGAGAAACAACAGATATCACAGAAATACAAAAACATCATCCTTGAATACTATAAAAATCTCTATGGTTACAAATTTGAAAATGTAGAAGAAATGGACAAATTTTTGGACTCACACTAACCCCCTAGCCTACACACAATCAGGAAAAATCAAACTTCTCAACAGACCAAAATCTAGCACCAAAAATTAAAGCAACAATAAAATATCTTCCAACAAAAAAGGTCCCAGATGAAATGGTTTCACACCTGAATTCTAAACCTACAAAGGAGAACTTGTACCTAGATAGCACAATCTATTCTTAAGCATGGAGCTAGAAGGAATCTTCCCAACTCCTTCTATGATGCAAATATCATCATGATATCAAAATGAGAAAAGTACACAACAAATAAAACTATGGACCAATATCATTAAGGAATGTTGATGCAAAAATACTTAGTAAAATATTAGCAAACCAAATTTCACTGTACGTCAAAAAAATTATCCATTATGACCAAGTGACTTTCACCCCAGGGATACTAGTCTGGTTCAACATAAGTAAATCTATAAATGTAATTCACCACATAAACAAAAGTAAAAACAAGAACTATATGATTCTCTCAATGCTAGGAAGCTTTTGACGAAGTTCAGTATCCTTTTTGATAAGAACACTCAAGAATATAGGCACAAATGGGACATGTCTCAAACTTATAGAAACCATCTATGACAAACCCATAGCTACCATCATATTGAAAGGAGAAAAGTAGAAAGCATTCCCCCTGAGAAGTGGAACCAAACAAGGGTCACCACTACTCTTCAACATAGTGCTGGAAGTTTTAGCCAATGCAATCAAACACAAGAAAGATATGAAGGGTATCCACATAGCAACAGAGAAGGTTAAATTATCACTCTTTGCAGATGATATGATCCTACACTTGAAAAACCCAATTACTCAATCATGAGACTCCTCTAAGTGATCGAGATACAGCATTGTTTCAGATTATAAAATCAATGTACACAAATCAGTAGCCTTCATATACATCAACAATAGTTAAGCTAAGAATCAAATCAAAGATACAATACCCTTCACAGTAGCATAAAACAAAATGACATATCTTGGAATATATCTGACCAAGAATGTGAAGGATCTGTACAGAGAGAATTACAAATCACTCTGAAGGGAAATAGCAGAGGATGTTAACAGGTAGAAATACATATCATGCTCATGGCTTGAAAGAATCAATAGTGCTACAATGTCTATCCTACTCAAAGCAAACTACTATTTAATGCAATCCCTATTAAAATACCAGCATCTTACTTTGAAGATCTTGAAAAAGTAATTCTACATTTTGTATGGAACCAGAAAAAAACCTGAATATCCAATGCAATTCTATGAAATAAGAATAAATCAGGAGGCACCACATTGCCAGACTTCATGTACTACAAGTATATAGTGATTAAAACAGCATGGTACTGACATGAAAATAGACACATAGATCTCTGTAACAGAATAGAAAATCCAGAGATGAAAGCAACCTTATATAGCCATCTAATCTTTGATAAAGCAAACAAAAACATTCACTGAGGAAAAGAATCCCTGTGTAATAAATGTACTGGAAGAACTTGTTAGCCACATGTAAGAGAATGAAACTGGACCTGCACCTCTTACCACTTGCAAAAATTAAATAGAATGGGTAAAAGATCTAAATCTAAGATGTGAAACTATAAAAACTGTAGAAAGTAATGTGGGAGAAAAACCTCTTGATCTTATTGTCCTAGGGAAAGAATTTACGAAGAAGACCCCATTGGCATTTGCAGCAGCATAAAAAATAAATAAATGGGGTGCAGCGCCTGTGGCTCAAAGGAGTAGGGTGCCAGCCCCATATGCCGGAGGTAGTGGGTTCAAACCCAGCCCCTGCCAAAAACTGCAAAAAAAAAAAAAAAAACACACACACACAAACAAACAAATAATAAACAAATAAATGGGACCTAATCAAGATGAAAAGTTTTTGCACAGCTAAGGATACAATCCACAAAACAAATGGGGGAAGATATTTGCATGCTACAAATCCAACAAAGGAGTAATCACCAGAATCTACAATGAACTCAAGTGTACCAACTTGAGAAAAGAGAAAACCCATTAAAAGCTGGACAAGAAACATTAAGAAACTTTTCTCATAGGAACAGAAAGATGGACAAAAATGTGAAAAAAAAATGCACATCATCCCTAATTAACTATTTGGGGTTTTTTCCCCAATATTTTTTGTGCAAAAAAATTACACATAACCTAAAATTTATCATTTTAACTATTTCTAAGTGTATACATCAGTGGTATTAAATATATTAATAATGTTGCTGCTACCTTCAACACTATGTATCTTCATAACTATTTTCATGTTGTAAAATTGAAATTTTATATCCTTTAAACAATAATTTCCCATTTCCCCCTTTTCAATTCCAACAACCACCATTCTACTTTTTCTCTCAATGATTTTGACTAATCCAAGTCGAAAAGTGTAATCAGACAGTAGTAGTCTTTTTATAAATGGCTTATTTTGCTTCGTTAGCATAATGTCTTAAGGTTCATTCATGTGGAAACATATGTCAAAGTGTTATTCCTTTTAAGGCTGATTAATAGTCTATTGTATATATACATAGCACATTTCACTATTCATCTGTCAGTGGAAATGAGTCGATTCCATGTTTTCACTAATGTGATTAATGCTGTTGGTAATCATGGGTGCACAAACATCTCTCCATAGTTCTATTTTCACTTCTTTGGGGCTCATACATAAAATTGGAATTGCTGAATCATAAGGTAATTTTTAGTTTTTTGAGGGACTACTGTATCGCTTTCTATAGTGAGTATACTATTTTACAATCCCACTAACACTACACAAGTTATGCACTTTCTCTACATTCTCACCAACATTTGTTATTTTCTGTGTGTTTTTTTTTTTTTTTTTTGTAGTAACCATCTTAATGTATGGGAAATAGTATGTCATTGTATTAATAGTTTGATTTGCGTTCCCTGGTTATTAGTGATACTTGGCATATTTTCATGTTCTTATTGACATTTATATATCTTCTTTGGAGAAATGTCTATTCAAGTTCTTGGCCCATTTTTATTGGATCATTTATCTTATTAATGTTGAGTTTTTGTTTTTTTTTTATTTCTAAATGTATTATCTTTTTTTTTTATTGTTGGGGATTCATTGAGGGTACAAGAAACCATGTTACACTGGTTGCATTTGTTGGGAAAAGTCCCTCTTACAATCGTGTTTTGCCCCCAAAAGGTGTGGCACACACCAAGACCCCAAGACCCCAC
>CAUYON010011076.1:0-22522 GCA_963573935.1 Arctocebus calabarensis
GGTAGAGTGGGAGGACATCTGAACTCTGCTCGCTTGTTTGTATGGAGGTATGGAGTATACTGCAAGCCACTCTCATGGGGAGGGTACTCCTGTCCACTTGGTGATATGCTCAGTACCTTTTTGTTTGTGTCCTTGGGGTCACAGGTTGCCCCAGCAGGGTTGGTGTGTGTTCTTCGACCTCTTTTGGCTTAGATCCAAGCCATTGGCTTTCTTGCTAAATTTCTGTCCTTTAATTCTCCTTCCGGACGGGAACCTCTGTGGAAAGCTGGCTACAGACCTCTGTCTTGGCTTCTCCCCCTGAGTAATTCTTGAATATGTGCTGTTATAGATGTTTTCATCATGTTGAGAAACTTTTCTTCTATTCCTACTTTTTCAAATATATATTTTTTTAAATCAAGATTACATTTGGGGTTTTGTCAAATGATTTCTGTCTATTGGAATGATTATGTTTTTTCTTTTCTAGTTTGTTAACATGATGAATCGCACTGATTAAATTTTATATAAAAACTATTTTTTAATTTCTGGGATAAATCTCATTTGGTCATAATGTATTATCCTTTTTACATATTCTTGGGTCTGATTTCCTATAACTTTGTAAAGAATTTTTTCATCTTAAGTTCATTAGGGACATTTGTCTGAACTTTTAATTTCTTATCTTTTTGTAGGTTTTGATAACAAGATTTTTCCATGTCCTTATAATTAACTGAGAAGAATTTCTTACTTTGACAGTTTTTGGAAGAATTTATATAGAATTGGTATTATTTTTTTCTTTAAATCTTTTATATATTTCATCAATTAAGCCATCTGGGCTGGAGTTTTCTTTGTGAAAAAGTTTTAATGATAAATTCAATTACCTTAATAGATATGGAATTTTCAGGTTATTTATATCTCATTGAGCAAACTGTAATAATTTGTGTCTTTTGAAGTATTTGTCCGTTTTATGTAATTTGCCAAATTTATTCAAAAAATTGTTAGTATTTTCTTATTAATTTTCAATATCTGTAGAACCTGTATGTATCTTTTTCATTCTGACACTATAAATTTATATGTTCTTTATTGTTTCCTAGTCATTTGGCTAGGGTATTTATTATTTATCTTCTAAAAGAACAGCTTTTGTTTTTCCCATTGACTTTCTCAATTTTTTCTTCTTAAATCTCTTTGATTTCCATTTTGATTGTTACCATTTCCTTCAACTTGATGTTTAACTTTCTCTTCTTTAACTTTTAAAGATAAAAGCTTAGATCATTGTGATATTTTTTCTTTTCTAATAAAAACACCTAATGATATAAATTGATCACTAATTCTTTAGCAATCACTCACAAATTTTGATATCTTGTGTTTATATTTTCATTTAATTAGAAAATAGTTATTTCTCTGGAAACTTCTTTTACTTGTGATTTATTTACAAGTGTTTTCTGAAGAAATAATGGCTACATTTCCTCTAAACTTGATAAAAACAGTAAACTGACCAATCCAAAAATATCAATGAACCCCAAAGCAATATGAAGATAAAAACATCACGATAAAAAGCAAAGACAACTACTCCACACTAAATTATAATCAAATTTCCCCAATTGGCCAAGGATAAAGAGAAAACATAAAATCAGTCAGAAAAAAAGGAAACCTACTTAACGAAATTTGGAGAAGAAGGATAGCATATTTTTCATCAGAAATAGTATACAAATAAAGCAAGCATGTAACATTTTAACATACTGACACAATAATAATTGTCAACTTAAGATTCCAGCAAAAAAATCTTTCAAAATTACATACATATGAATACACAAAAAGAAAGAATTTGTTACAACTGGACCCACACTATAAGAAGTGTCAGAGTTTGTGCCTTTTAAAACGGGTTTTGCTCATTGATTTTTATCTGTTTATTTGTATCTTCCTGGGGAGAGTTAACATAGTCTATAGAGCTACAGAATTCAAGACAATGTGGTATTTTTTTAAAAAAAATAGACACATGTATCTTTGGGACAGAGTAGAGAGAAAAAGACCAACACAAATCTGGTCAATTGATACCTATAATTAACCTATTAATATAAATGTTTGCTGAGCCCTAGTTTACAGTAATTGGTTTCCACAAAGGTTAGACTAGTGAATTAAATGAATATATGATGGGGACTGTCTCACTCTTTTTAACTAATGCACTAGCCCAATTCACTTCTGGTTTTAACAATTGGAACATTATCTTGTTTTAGAGGCCACCTGTTCTCCATTTACCACCAGAGATGGGGAATTCATTGTTATCTAGGTAGTAAATGATTTAAGTTCAGTCCTCTACTCCTAATATCAACCATCTCAGCTTGGGATCTCTAAAAAAGATGCTGAGATAGTTTCGGCTACAAAATGTAAGTATTTATACCCATGAGAGTGAGAAAGAGAAAACTGGATTGAGTAGTGATATAATTAGAATTGTGATGTGGACCCAACAAAGTTTTAACCTTCCTAGTTAGAAACTTTCAAGCATTGTTAATCAATGTTATTCTGCATTGGTCCAAAATAGCAGAGCCTTTATATTACTGTACCATTTAGGGACTGGATATGGGTCGTATCAGGAAGAAACAGTATAATAAGCTGAGCCATCAAAATAGGCAAAGTAAAAAAAAATAAGCACTAAAGAAAAAGAATAGGCAAAGCCACAATGGTGTGGGAAAGCATGGCATTTTTTGGTGACTACGAATACTTCTGTGTTGCTAAATTATATAGCCTTAGGCAGGAAGATGCTGGATATACGAATATAGACTTAGATAAAGGGCATGCCATAAAGGTCTTTAGCATACAAAGCTAATGAGTTTGAAGTAATAATTGTGATTTTTTTTTGTTAAGTTATTTCCAAGTGCCTTGTGTTTTATTTATATTGTTCTCATTTATTCCTGAGAATGCCAAGATACTGACAATTTGCATATCAGGAACTAGGCTTAAAGAGTATAAGGAATGTCAAAGATCACATATTAAATATTAATACATAAAAGAAAAGGTCCAGGATTTGAAATTATTTCCATTCAAATCCTATTTTATATCACAAAGACATTCATTACCTAACTGGAATCATGTGGATCACATAGTCAGATTTTCATTTGAGACAGATAATTCTATGAGGGAAAATACATGTATAGAAATAGAATAATATTAATGATAGGAAGATTGGATCAGAGACTGTTACAAAAGTCCAGGTGATAGATGATGAGAGTCTGTCCAAAGGCAATAGGAAGGCGGATGGAATTTTTAAAAATTCCAAAGTAAAATTATTAAAACATTAAAAATGATTGAGAGTGGAATTTTCAAAGATGAAGAAACTAAGAAAGACTCTAGATTTCTCTTTGGGGGGACATTATGAATAGAGGTGCTGCCAGCAGCAGCTATCCTTTTGGATATAATTATCTGTGTAAATGTGTGTCTCCTCCATTAGAGCACTGTCAGACTAGCAATTCTGGGACAAAGAGAGCAAGAACTCACTAAGAGTAATCAATCTATTGACAAGGGATCTACCCCTATGACCCAAACTCCTCTCTCTAGGCTCCACTGTCATCATGGGGATAGAATTTCTACATGAGGTTTGAAGGAGTCAAATATCTAAACCATAGCATCAGTACTTGCAACAGACACCTATAATTTTAACAGGAGAATTTTAAAGTGCTCAGTAAACATTTTCTACTCTTTTTTTCCTGAAAGATTCATAAAAAGAGCCTAAACTTTGAAGTCAGATCCAATTTACATCTAACGTCAGTGCTACGATCTAAATATTGAAATTTTAACCCCCAATGTGAAGGTATTAGGAGGTGGGCTCTAAGAAAGTAATTACATCATGAGGGTGGAAGCTTTAAGAATGGCATTAGTGCCTTTATGAAATAGATCCGAGGGAGCTCGTTTACCCCTTCCACCTGTGAGACACAGCAAGAAGGGGTTGTCTGTGAAACCAGAAACAGTTTCTCACCAGACATCCATCTGCCAGCCCTTTAAACTTCCAGTCTCCAGCACTGTGAGAAACAAATTTCTGTTGGTTATAAGCCACCGAGTCTATGCTATTTTGCTGGAGCAGACTGAATGGAGTAGGCTATTTGGCCACTTGAAATTTGGATAACATAGTCACATAACTTCTCTGCACCTCAATTCCTTATTTATAAAATGAAGGTAATAATACTTTGCAGGATTCTTACCATGATGGTGGATACTGATGCATGTAATGTACCTGGCATATAACAGGCACTCAGTAATGGGAATTATTATTATTATTGCTATTATTATTAATTACTACTACTTAATTTACTATTGCTTTTCCAAGTTTGAGTGATTGACCTTATGACTTGATGACATTGGTCCTCTGAGTTCTTCCATTCCTATCTCAGCCAGTGTCTTTAAGGGATGTGAATGATATTTTAATTCTAATGTTAAGTCCAGAGGTGGAAGGAACATATCTATGTTACCTTCAGATAACCCCTTCTTGGTCAGGCATTTTCTCAAAGAACTGAGGGGAAAAAACCTTGAAGCACAAATGTCTTTTGTGTTTTTGCTTGAAATGGAATGGAAGACTTGCCATTTGGGAATTGCCTGCATCAGTGCTTCCTTCCATTAGCACGGGTAGGTGAAAGTTGACTGCAATTAGCTGTAATTAGCTACTGATCTTTTTGGACAACCAGAAAATCTGGTTTTTCCTCCAGACATTAAAAGGGCACTCAGAAAGGATATAACTTTCTAACTGGGTAGTTTTAAAGCGGAGAATATTGAATCCTTCAAAAGCAGCATTTTTCTTTTTACCATGTTTGGTTTGTGTATCTATTTTTAGCATATTTATTAAGATGTGTCATTTTCTGTTGGGAAAAAAGAAAGAACAAAACATTAAGGAATTTCACAAATTGCTGTATAGCGCTATGTGTAAAACATGAAGCTAATTGAATTGAATGGCTTTGAGCCCTTGGAAATCACAAAGTGACAAGGTTTGCTTGACAGCTAGTGAGCGATTATTTCCCATCCCACTGATTAATTTGGTCAATTAGTGGCAAATAGTAATGTCGCAAGTGGAAAGGGTAATGAGAGTCATTATAAATGTAAGAGTAAAATTGAGGGCAACCTTGTCGTAGAAAGGGTCTGCTGCAGCCAGCTCAGGCACGGATGGAACCAAGAGTTTGTTCCCATTTCTGTGTTTCCTTCCCTAGAGACTGAATCTTCGTTTAACCAGACCTTCTAAGAAATAGAAATAGACCCTTCATAGCAGTTTCTAATGTACATATACAAAATAATTTTTAGAGTGACCTTTAGAATATTTATATGCTATCTGAATCTTTTAATTGTGTCTGCAAATTAAAATTTGCAGTTGCATTTTAGAGCAGGTCAAGTAGATTAGGGACGGAATACTGCCAATGCAGAGCATACCCATGACTGATCAACTGGGAGGTTCACACTCCAGCATCAGAACAAGCCCACTGTGTTAGTTTCCTGTGGCTGCTGTAAAAAATTGCCTCAAAGTGGTGGTTTATGAATGGATTAGTAAATTGTGATATATATATACCATGGAATTCTATGCAGCCTTAAAAAAAGATGGAGCCTTTACCTCTTTTATGTTCACGTGGAGGGACCTGGAACATATTCTCCTGAGTAAAGTATCTCAAGAATGGGGGAAAAAAGTATCCAATGTACTCAGTGAAACCTACTTATATTTACTCACACTTTCTTATGAAAAATAGAACACAACTATAGCCCAGGATGAAGGAGAGAAATGGAGTGGGAAGGGAGGAGAGGGGTGAGGTTTGACAGAGGGATAGTAAAAGGCGGGACCACACATATAGAGCATATTGCAAAGGTACAAGTCAAATCCATCAAGTTTAGAACATAAATGTCTTAACACAATAATCAAGCAAATGAGGTGAAAGCTATGTTGATTGGTTTAATGTAACTACACCAGATTGTATAGAAAAAAATCAACACATTGTACCCCACATTTGCATAAATGTATTTATAATCTATGTGCATTTGACTTAACAAAATAAAATAAAAAAATTATTATTTGCACTTGGTGCCTGTAGCTCAGTGGCTAGGGCATTGACCACATATATCAGGATTGGCGGGTTTGAACCCTGCTCAGGCCTGCCAAAACAATGACAACTACAACAACAAATAGCTAGGTGCTATGTTAGGTGCCTGTAATCCCAGCTACTTGGGAGGTTGAGGCAAGAAAATCACTTAAGCCCGAGAGTTTGAGGTTGCTGTGAGTTGTGATGCTGCGGCACTCTACCGAGGGTGACTAGTGAGAGTCTTTCTAAAAAACAAACAAAAACAAAACATAATTACTATTTGAAATTAAGTTGTTGATTTTTTTCTGGAGTCTCTGGAAAAGAATCCATTCCACACCTGTTTCCTAGCTTCTGATGGTTGTCTGCTATCCTTGACATTTCTTATTTAATTGCGTGTGCAAAGACACTTTTTCCAAATTCACACTCATAGGTGCTAAGTGGAACCACTTTCACAGTGCCACCTTCCAGTTTGATTATGACCCGCATGCAGATGAAAGGGTCTGGGAAGTAAGGAGGTTGGTGTATATGTAAAGACCGGAGTTTATAGTCTTTGCACTATAACTTCAATTTACCATTGAAATTGCTGCTGGATCAACAGTGCTTACTAGACCCAATAGACCCATGCCAAGCCACTGATAATCAGCTTTCAATCTGATAGGTGGCTCCTTCAATCCATTGTTTTCCCGAGACTACCTGCTTTGCCTCACCGACTTAATGGTGATATCTGGTTTTTGAGTATTGTTCTGATGTTTCTCTTTCTATTTGTGTTGTTCAATTGAGATCTGCTCTAATCTTACCACAGCTATAGAAGGCAACACACTGCTTAGCCTTGCTAGATCTTCAGAACCTTTGGAAGCTCATTATTCCCCCACACCCACCATAATTAATTCCTAAGCATTTTGGAAATGTGTGAATGTTATTGCTAATACTCTCCCTAGTTTTACCACATTGTTGTAAAATGTCTAATGCACATGTGTGATTGCTCTATCAGTTTCCATTGCTTCATGCTTCCAAGTTTATGCTATTACAGGCTTCCAAGGTTACTATTGTTACTTAAAATCTCACATTTAGCCTTTTTAAATATATCTGTGCTTTTCACCATCCCTAAACAGAGACTACTTGAACCAAGTACCACCTATCAGAGTGATGTCTTCAGTTGAAAGAATGAAATATAATCTTGGAAAGAGGGGATTATTTTTCCTCTAAGTTCAAGTCTATATTCCATTTCCCCTGCTTTGCTTTATTTGGGCTTTGATCCTTTTGGGCTGGAAACATCTCTTGCACTTGTAAGGGGTTTTCTGATACTACTCTATCATGGCTCCAGTCTTGACTTTATGCTGTGACCTAACATGCTACTTCATAATAGTCTTGTTTTAACTCTTTGGTGATCCTGTCATGATTATAAGACAAAGTAAAAATAATTTTCCAGGGACAATTTGACTTAGTCTATCCCTTTGGCTGTGTTTCTTCCCAATTTTCCATTATCCATGACACGATCAGATGTACAACAAATGAGTTTCTCACCAGGCCCAACATTATCACCAGGCATTCATGCTTTTATATAGATTGATCCCTGTGTTTGAAATGCTCTTCTTCTGTCTTTTCTTTACTAATCCTTCAAGACCCATTGCAGATGTCTTTCCTTCTCTGACACCTTCCCTTACTCCTAGAGGCAGGGGAGTTCCTCCCACCTCAGTACTACAGTTATGCCTATGTCATATAATATATGAAGCTATGTTAATAATTTATAGGTGGCCAGAGATTCAAAGGTGTGCTTTGAACTCAGTTTGTTCAAGGAACTGTGCGCTGTAATGTTCTAAATGTATTTACTACCCTCTCTAGTCACTGAGTTCTCTAAGGAGAACGATGGACTTTGTATCCACAGTGATTCACACAGAGACAAAGAGATCTAAATAAATACTTGATGAATGGATGAATGAACAAGTACACGAATGAAGGAGGAGATCAAATGTTGTTAAGGACTTTTTCGGTTAATTCCAATACATTCTTGGTTATTGATATCTAGGTCAATGTTCTTAACTTATGATTGTCTATATTCAATCATATAATTTACTCAAAATTATAAGGTAGAACTAAGCCAGTACTTTAAGACAAACTGTATATTAGAAGCATAACTAAATGCTTGAAAATAAAGGAGCACATATTGACTTCTCTTCAAAAGTGATGCTATTTTACTTTCAGACTATTTACCAATCTCTCTACGAACATAAATTTTCTATAAAAAAGCATTGCTATCATAACAACAGTGTTGGCGGGGCCCTTTCATGTTTCCTGGGGTGACTTGTCCATATGACACACATATACATTTTATTAGTGTGCCTTATTGTCAACCTCTGATACATCTGCTCTGTCCTTGTGCATAGTACCAGGCACGAATATTTCCCAGACTGGAAGTATATACTAAGGTAGCATGTTCTGTATTTTGGTGATAAATGCAAGGCCTTGGGAGATACATGCCTCAGGTTGACACATAATACTTAATTCGGTTTCATTATGATTAAAATAAAAGAGAAGGAGGTGGTAAGTAGAAAAAGAAAGGTAATTCATAGTTTAGATGGCATATTCGGCTTTCTTATGTCCTGCTTTATATGGCAAGGCCAGCCTTTGCATGCAACATCCTTCACTGTAACACACTTTGTGTTTGACACTGAACCATGATGAGTGCATGGCCAGCATTAATGACTCCACTGTTTCTCTCCCATACATTTGGGTGAAACAAATGTATCTTTCCCATACATTTGGTTGAAACAAATGTAACTTTCCATCTTTATATTCTACACTTTATTAAGTGTATCTCTACTGATGCCCATTTGCAGAGCAAATTAACTGAAGTGAATAGAGAAGAAGTAGGTCTTTTCTCATGCAAAACAATGGATTCATAGTCCCAGCAATACCAGACAGGTGTCCCTTGTTGCCTTCATAGAGACTGCTAACAGGATTTTAAAATATGACTTGGTTTGTACATCATTCTTAGAGTCTTTCAGTTATATATCTGGAACCATTTGCTACTGAAAGTATGGTATGTATTCACTTATTCTTAACATTTAAAAAGATAATATATAAAAGGCACAATGATGTATATAAAAGCAAATAGATTAAGAGGTGGCAGATGTTCATACAATAGATTTATGACCTGGGGAAATTAATTATTTAACCAGTTTTGCCTCAGTTTCACCTAAAATGACAGGTTGGATAAAATCATGACAAATCCTTATACACCATTTATGTTTTCCTTGGCACTGTTCTAAGTGCTTTTTATGTAATTCATTGAATACTCACAGCAATCCTGTGGAGTAGGCTCCATTACTGGTTCCTTTGCTCAAGGATTAAAAGAGAGAGGAAGTGGCAAGAGAAGTGATTTATCCAAAGTCACATCGCTAATAAGTGACGGAACTGAAATTTGTACTGGACATTTCTGACCTTAGATCCATGTCTTTGATCACTGTCCTTCTTTCAGCACCTTAGGGACTATATTTTCACTGTCGTGTAGGAAGGAGACGTGTTAGCTAGATACTAGTACAGGATTTTGTATAAAATTTGTTTTCCTGCCCAGAATCAGTGGGAGGTGTTCATTCATACACCAAGCTAGGATAAATCTGTTTATAAAAGCCTTTCATGAAACACTTTCTTAAAACTATGATGAATCATTGCAGCTGAGAGAACAAAAATAGGATGGTATGACTGAACATTTTCATCCTTACTTCACCTTTGGAAGAATTTTTATTTCTTAATGATTTTGAATTGAGTCATGTACAGTATATAAAGTATTTT
Organism: Arctocebus calabarensis; assembly: GCA_963573935.1. NCBI lineage: Eukaryota > Metazoa > Chordata > Mammalia > Primates > Lorisidae > Arctocebus > Arctocebus calabarensis. The sequence goes on from CAUYON010011076.1 coordinate 9,810, forward strand.
CTAGGGATCCTGGTCCTGAGGATAGAGTGAAAAGCACAGAATATCCATAAATTTCCGACACATCAATCTCTCACATAGATACTATGGGAAGAATAAAAGCATAAATTTGGTCATGTTGCCAAGTGCTGGACACAGTCTGCCATGGAAAGAATTCTGTAGTTGTCTACTCTTGATGATGCCAGTTGGGTGCTGGATAAGAAAGCGACCATTGCATGGCGCCTGTGGCTCAAAGGAGTAGGGCGCCAGCCTCATATGCTGGAGGTGGCGGGTTCAAACCCAGCCCTGGCCTTAAAAAAAAAAAAAAGAAAGAAAGAAAAGAAAGTGACCATTATGAAAACCTCACAGTGATAGATAATATGTTAAAATACTACATGCTAGTAAAGTTTATATAACCAAGCAGTGTTATCTATAAGAAGGGCATGATGTTTGGACTCAAAGGGCTAGAAATTGAATCTAGGACCCATCATGTCATTGGTTCCTGATCCTGTGATAACAAACATATTTCTCTAATGTTGTAATCTACAACTGTGGTTAATAATTTATCTTAAACGGATGTATGCTAATTAGCACAAGGATATATTTTGCACACTGTAAGCATCACTCAAAAATAAGTTACTGTGATTGTCATGAAGAACTTATTAGGAATACACTACTAATGAATGTTTTCATTGGTAGTTTTCTGTTTTCAGATTCACACTTTTTTTGGTGGATATAAGGACTTGGAGTGATATTTTCCAGATTTTTAATATCCTAGGAAGAGATACGATTTTAACAAACAACATATGCCCTATTAGAGAGGGAAACAAAATGGAATTAAGAAAAGGATAATAGAAAAGGAAAAATTCAGATAAGATAGTGTAATGATTATCTTTTGATATTTTCAGCCTATTAGATTCTTAATGTTCTGTTATATTTTTTATAATATCACTGAGCCCAGGCATATGGTTCCTGGGAGGCTGTCAATCATAGGATTCTACTCCCAAAAGAAGTGGCCTTGTGACCCAGACATGGCCAATTGTTTGCCCATTGACTAACTTATTCAGAATCTTTGGGAATTTAATTTATTGATTCTTTAAGATAAAAGTTCATTTTTCATCACTAACTGGATCAGTATAAAATATGTGACTCTCTGTGGCCTCACCCTCTCCTCACATCCCACCATACTTAGATATTTGCCTGCAGTAAGAGAGAATGATGCTTAAAAGCACAGGGAAAACAAGACAGATGTTGGTTCCCAAAAGTCTTGGCACACAACATGGCTCTGTTTCCAGATCTGGTTATCCCTGAGGCCCATTCTGCCTCTAATGTTTCCACTCATTCAACATATGTGTACTGCATGCCTGCCATGCCAAGTACCAGACACTGTTCTAGGTTTTGGAGACTCAAAACAGTTAAAATGCTTTCCTTATGGAGCTTACATTCTAGAGTGAAGAGGCAGACAATAAAGATGCTACTTAGGTAGCCTACATAGAATGTTAGAAGGAAGTAGGAAGAATAGCATAGGGAAGAAGACAGGCAAAGCTGGGAGAAGGCCAGTAAGCAGATTTCAACTTAGGCATTTGAGCAAATGTCCACAGAAGGTAAGGGAATAAGCCAAAAAGGTATTCAGAAGGAGAGTAATCCAAGGAGATGAAAACAGTGAGTGTGGTAACCTACAGCAAGAATGTGCCAGGGACAAGAGACCAGTGCAGCGGCAATTGTTTGAAGAAGTGTTGAAGGAGATGAGGTCAGAGAGGCCAAGGTATGGGTCTAGATTATGTGGGTCTGGGTAGCTATCGTGAGAATTTTTTTTTTTTTTTTTGAAATGTGGAGCCATTGTCAGCAGAGTGACAGCAGAGTGAAATAACCTGACTTATAATTTAAGGGACTTGTTGAAAAAGATTATGGTGGTGGACAATAAGAGAAGAAGGAAAACTGGTAAGGAAGCTGTTTTATTAATAATTCATGGAAGAGATTTTACTGGCTAGTTGTAAAGAGATACGAGAAATGATTAGATTATGGATTTAACTGCAGGTCACCAGGATTTCCTGAGCGAATGATGATAATATGAGTGAAAGTGACAGATCAATGATGACTCCTCCTGCCCCCGAACAACTGATCAATGGCATCCTATCAACAGAGGTGGGAAAGCAATGGGTGGAGCAGGAGTTGTGATTTGGATGTGTTGAATTTAAGACATCTGTTAGACATCTGAGCAGGCAGGATGGTGAGGAACCAAATACATGAGTCTAGAGTTATGGAAATGTGTCTGAGAAAGACAAATTTTAGTTTCATCAGCATACACAGGAGGTATTTGATGACATGAGAATGGATGAGTTTGCCAAGGTAATTTAGAGAAGACTCAAGTCATGGAACAGTCTGACATTAAGAGAGCATAGAACTGCAGAGGAACTGCACAGAAGAGTAAACTGTGAAGTTGGAGGGATGGTAGCAGAGGGTGGTGCCCTGACAGGCAAGTGAAGAAAGTGAATCAAGGAGGAAGTTATGATCAACTACGTCAAATGGGTCAGCATTGAAGCTGCTGCTGATGTGCACAGAAGTTTCAGAGAGGTAGTTGCAGTGAAGCAACTGTGGCAAAAGCTTGACTGGACTGCACCAAAATAATGTGGGAAGAAAAAGGATGGTATACAGTTAGCTTTTTGGAGTATTTTTGCTGCAAAAGGGAGCAAATAAATAAAGCAGATTTTTACTGGGGAACTATGAAAAAAATTTTGAAGTAGTTTCTTATGCTTCTTTGTATGTTTTTAAGATAGGAGAAATCATACCATATTTGTGCACCAGTGGGAAATATCCAGAAGAGAAAGAAAAATTGACAATAGATTATAAGAAGGAAGAATTACTGGATCAAATTCCATGAACAGGGGAGAGGAGGATGCAAATCAAGGGCAAAAGTGGAGGAATACTTTACAAGAAAATACGTAGTTCAGGAGGGGCAGAGAAGGTGGTGGACGAGAAAGATCTCCCCACTAGCCACTTGTGGCAAGCAAGGTAGGGAAAAGAAAACTCCACCCTTCTCTGAACAGGGGAACCTACCTAGACACACCTCTTTGGGGGCACAGTGAAACAGTAGTGGACCACAAGGGACATCCAGGAGGTCCGGAGCTTAAGAGAACTAGCACAGAAGGAGCGTACACGGGAATGGGTGGCTCGCCCACAGAGCACTGAAGAACGAAAGGAGTTGTCCTGCAGTCTTTTAATGTGGGACTAAACTTTTCACTAGAGGTGCCTTGGAAGACTTAAATGAGAGGGTGGACTCAAACAGCGTCTAGTGGCTGGGTTTGAATACCAGGTGGGGTGGGTCTAACATTGGCTTGGCTGCTAGCTGGGCCACCATTGGGAAGGCCATGTGGGAGAAATGCTCTACAGAGTCCAAGTGCAGGGCTGGCTCTGGCATGCCTGCTGAGCTTGGGCATCCACTCATCTGGTGAGCTGAGCAGCGTCTGTACCCCCAGGGTTTGTTGTCAAGGTGCACTGGTATTTTCTTCCTGAGGAATCTAGTGAAAGCTTTAAGACCCAGACTCCACAAGGACTGAATGCTAACTAAACAAACAGGCCCTGAATGAGGGCAACTAAATCAAGAAGATAAGATCCAATTTTCTCTGTGACTAGTGAGTGGTTTCCAGCACTCATTCTTCACAACAAAACCAGCATGTGTTCTCCATCTCCTAACACCACACTGCCACTTGGTGTCAGTGTATTGCAATATGTGTGTGTGTGTATTTTTTTCTCTTTCTTCTCTTTTTTTGTTTTTGTGATTGTTGGTGTTTTTAATTTGCATTTCTCTGATTATTAATGATTTTGAGCATTTTTCCATATGTTTTTTGGCCATTAGTCTACCTTTTGAAAAGCTTCTGTTCATAGTTGTTTTTTTTTCTTTGAGACAGAGTCTTGCTTCGTCACCCTCAGTAGAGTACTGTGGCATCATAGCTCACAGAAACTACAAACTCTTGGGCTCAAGCAATTCTCTTGCCTCAGGCTTCCTAATAGCTGGGACTATAGGTACACACCACAGCATCCACCAGCTATTTTTTAGAGATGGGGTCTTGCACTTACTCGGGCTCGTCTCAAACCTGTGAGCTCAGGCAATCCACCCCGAGTCCTAGGATTACAGGTGTGAACCACTGCTCCCAGCCTCTTTTGCTTACTTTTCAATGTTTTTTTTCTCTTTTTTTTTTCTTGCTGATTTGCTTAAATTCTTTGTAGATTCTGGGTATGAGCCAACCATCAAATACATAGTATGCAAATATTTTTTCCCATTATTTAGATTGTCTACTTTTCTGTTGATTGTTTCCTTGGCTGTGTAGAGCTTTTAAATTTAATTGAGTCGCATTTATTTATTTATTTTTTATTATTATCTTTGGTATCTTTTTAATTTATTTGCCTTGGCCAGTACTGAGAAGAGTTTTTCTAACATTTTCTTCTAGAATTCTTATGGTTTCATACCTTAGTTGTAAGCCTGTAATCAATTTTGAATTAATTTTAGTAATTGGTAAGAGATGCAGATCCTGTTTCAGTCTTCCTCATGTGGCTATCCAATTTTTTCCAGCACCATTTATTAAATAGATATTCTTTCCTCCAGCATATATTGCTGTTCAATTTGTCAAAAATCAGATGACAATGTGTGGATAGTTTTATATCTGGGTTCTCTGTTCTGTTCTGTTGGTTTGTGTCTCTATCTTTGTGCCAGTATCATGGTGTTTTTGTTACCATAGCTTTGTATTATAATTTAAAGTCTGGTAAAGTGATTCCTTCAGATTTGTTCTTTTTCTAAAGGCTACTTTGTCTATTTGGGCTCTTTTCTAGTCCCACAAGTCTAAAATTATTTTTTCTAGATACGAGAAAAATGATGTTGTTATTTTGACAGGAATTGCATTAAATCTGTAAATCACTTTGGGTAGTTTAGAAACATTTACTATGTTAATTCTGTCAATTTATAAGCATGATATGTTTTTCCATTTGTTTATATCATTTGTAATTTCCTTCCTCAGTGATTCATAGTTTCCTTTGTAGATATCTTTAACCTCCTCACTAGGTATATTTCTATGTGTTTTATATTCTTTGTAGCTATTGTGAAAAGTATTGAGTCTTTGATTCTCATCAACTGTTGTTGGTGTATAGGAATACTAGTAGTTTGTGTAGATTGATTTTGTAACCTGAGACTTTGCTGAATTTATTTATCAAGTCCATGAGCCTCTTCACAGAATATATGGGGGTTTTTAGATATAAGATCACATCATCAGCATAGAGTGATAGTTTGATCTCCTTTTTTCTGATTTGGATATGCTTTATTTTATTTTATTTTTAGATATAAGATCATATCATCAGCATAAAGTGATAGTTTGATGTCCTTTTTTCTGATTTGGATATGCTTTATTTTATTTTATTTTTTCTTGTCTGATGGCTCTTGCTAGAACTTTCAGCACTATGTCAATTGAATATAAGTGTTGTCATTGGTCATTGTGTCTTGTTTCAGTTCTGAGTAAGAATGCTTTCAACATTTCCTCATTCAGTATCACAGAGGCTTTGGATTTGTCATATTTGGACTTTTATAATTTTTAGATATGTTCTGTCTATGCCTATGTTGCTAAATTTTTTCGTTAAAGGGTGATGAATTTTTTCAAATGCTTTTTCTTCATCATTTGAGATGATTATATGATATTTGATTTTGCTCCTGCTTATGTGGTAAATCACATTTATGGATTTACATATGGTAAACATCCTTGCATCCCTGGCATAAAGCCCACTGGGTCATGGTGAATTATTTTTTTTCATGTGCTACTGAATTTTATTGATAATTTATGCATCTGTGTTCATAAAGAATACTGGTTATAGTTTTCTTTTTTGTTGAATCTATTTTTCACTTTGTTATTTAGGTGATACTGGCTTCGTAGAACAAAATGGGGATGATTCCTTTTTTTTTTTTTTTTTTTTACCAATATTATATTATAAAATAATTTATGCTGTATGGGTACCAATTATTTTTTGTGATGACAATTTGTGGCCCTATGTTATCAGTTGTAATATCTGTTTTCTGTTTTCTGATTAAGCTTATTTGGGTTTTTTTTTTTTTTTTTTCTATTTCTGGCTAATCTGGTGAGAGGTCCAGCATTTCTTCCCAAAGAACTAACTTTTTGTTTCATTATTATTTTATGCTACTTTTTTGTTTTTTATTTAATTTATTTCTTCTCTGACCTTAGTTATTTCTTTTCTTCTGCTGAGTTTGAGTTTGGTTTACTCTTACTTTTCTCATTCCTTGAGATGATTCCTTGGAATTCCTCCCTTCATGGGGATTATAATTTATTCATAAAGACATAAAGATCAAGTTATTATAATGTAAGGCAGACAGAATGTAAGCAACAATGAGAATACTTTCCATTCATTGAACAACTCTACTAGTCTAGGCTGTTTCCATGTGTTATCTTCAATCCTGTCAACAAAAAATGACTAGCAAGAATTATTGTTCTTAACAAGTAAATGATGGCCTGATGCAGTGACTCATGCCTATAATTCCAGCACTTGGAGGTCAAGGCAGGTGAATTGCTTGAACAAGAGCAAGACCCCCATCTCTAAAAATAGCCAGGCATTGTGGCAGGCACCTCTTGGGAGGCTGAGGGAAGAGGATCACTTGAACCCAAGGGTTTGAGGTTGCTGTTGAAAGAATAGAAGTAACTCCATCTTGTAAGAAGCCGCCATCTTAGAGTTCCTTTGTTCCTGAGAATAGCCCCCATGTCAGAGCTCCTTTGTTCTCATTCCTAGCCTATCAGGGCTAAGCAGGGCACTCACCCCATCAGGTGACCCAAGCTGAGATTATCCATTCGCAGGCCTGACCAATGAGTGCCAATAAGCATTTAAAATAACCAATCATACTCCCTGCACTCCTGGAGTCCCCCCCACTTACCACAACCCAGAGACCAGGTCCCTCAGAACACTCCTGCTGTGTCAGGTACTCTGTAGGCCCTGGCTTGAGCTTGAATAATGGCTCTTTTGCTTTTGCATCGAGTGCGTGTCCCTGGTGGTCTTGGGGGATTATGTGATCTGGGCAGTACACTGTGAACTAAGACACCACAGCATTCTACTGAGGGTGACCAAGTAAAACTCTGTCTCAAAAAAATTAAAATAAAATAAAATAAAATAAAAACTGTGAGTCATAAGAAAACTCATCTGTGGTTATGGGACAAAAAAGGGCCAAACAGGCCTAAAACCCATTCTATAAAGTGGTTTTATATTTGTTGTTTGTTTTTTAGGTTTTCAATGTAAATTGTAATTTTAAATGTTTTCTTCAAATATATAGGGGCACTATGGACTCATTATAGAAAATAAGAAACTATATTAAAAATAAAAGAGAAACAAGAATTTTCCATGAGCTTGCCAGAGATAGTAGCCATTCACATTTTAATTTATTCCTATCTTTATATACTGTGTGTTGTGTATAAAATTATACATGGAGAGGTAGATATATAGATATATATGTATTTTTATGGTATATAATTGTGATCTTGTTATCTATACAGTTGTCATTATATATATAGTATTTTGTTGTATTTCTCAGTTATCAAATAACCTTTGAAAATATCATAATGACTATTTCTATAATATAGAATTTCCCACCTTAAGTTATGTAACTCTGTAACTCTTTTCTATTTATTGGGTTTTTATTTTTAATTTTATACATAATATAAATATATAATAATTCTACATTAAATATTCCTACACAATAAATTTGGTTCACAATTAATAGTATATTCTGAGAAGAGGAATCGCTTGATTAAAGTGTATAAATACTTTTAAGAGAATTAATACAAATCACTAAATTGTACTAGTGTTTAGGTATGTTTAGTTGTCTTGGAGAGAGTCAAGGAAGCTCTTTCTAGGTCTGGGAAGTTTGAACAAGATATTTAGCTTGCTGTGCATTACTTGGACACATAGCATGTACCAAGGGCTCTCTTTGTTGTTGGGGATTAGAAAAAAGGCAATCTGAGGAGGTGGAGCAAGATGGCGATGCAGCTGGTGGAGTAGCCCATCTCTTGCAGGACAACAGGTGAGAGGGAGGGAGCTCCGGATCTTTCCCCGTGTGAATTATTGGAGTGGATGGACAGCTGGAGATGCACAGTGAATTGGTGGATTGTTGTGTTTGAGGTGTAGTTCAAAACCGTGGACTCTGCTATAGACTTTTCCCCTGCCCCACAGAGAAGTGGCAGCCAGCCCCTCCCACAGGGAAGACATCAGTTCACAACTCCCAAAACCTAATTGATGAAAATTTCATTGAAGTGTTGATTTCAGAGTTTGGCATCCAGAAAGGGGTGCTGCTTGGAGCCTTAGAGGACTGGGCAGCCCAAGTGAGAGTTCAGGGGAGGGGACCCTGCCGGGAAACAGACATTTTGAAATGTCCAAAATGGCGAACACCTTTTCCCCAGATCATTGAGATTAATTGATCCGACAGTGCCATCCCAGGTGGGGAATCAGGGTGAGGTCTGACTGTGCAGGGTACACAGGGATCTGGGGTGTGGAGGAGACACTCTGGGCTGTGGAAATTGGCGAGGAGGGTCCCCATGCACTTCAGCTGCAGAAGAGGGAGTTCAGAGTGGCAATAGCAGCCCCCACGGAGAGCCCCTCCCCCCACAGTGCTGTGCCTCAGCTAGCCCCTCTACTGCGGCCGATTGCAGCTGCCAATTTGCGAGAGAACAGGAGGACAGAGTAGAGAGTTTTATGATGAGTGAACTCTAGCACCAAGATGGGAGGTCGGGTGGGAGTACCACTCTGGGAGCAGAACACCCAGGGTAGGGCTCCTTTTCCAACGCAGATTGAGAAACTCCAAGAATGGTGACGTGCAAGATAGAGTGTTTGCCATACTAACAAGCCTGGGAACCACTCACAGCGCCATCTAGTGTCCACAAAGTATATTGCATTATATCCTTTTTTTGGAGGAGCCCTTGGTCGCAGCCGTCATTGTTGTTTGGGGGCCTGGGCTGGATTCGAACCCGCCAGCCCATGTGTGTGTGTGGCTGCCGCCTTGGCCCGTTGAGCCACAGGCGCAGAGCCAAGCCTCTGATAATAATTTTTTATTTTACTTTCTCTCCCTAGGTTATTTTTATTATCTTCTATTTTCAATTGTATTTTTCTTTTTCCTTTCTTCGGTCTTGTAACTTTTTCACAAACACTACTTTCTTTTTTCTCTCTCCCCTTCCTCTTCTTCCCTTCTTATAACTTCTAAGAGTGCTTACATCATATTTTTTAGAGGTTTTTTTTTTTCTCTTTTCTCAAGTATTTTACAAGTATTTTTATTGTAGATTTTTTTTCTTTCTATGTTCTTTGTTGTTGTTGTTTGGTCTTTTGTTTGTTTGTTATGTTTTGTCTGTATGTCTACATGTTTCTGACTGTGGGTGCATCTGTGGGCTTGTGTGTCTGGTAGGCCTTTGACTTGTGTATCAGTTCATTTGATCTCAATGTGATTGGAGTTGTAAATGTTTTCCTTGCCAATTTGATCCTTCAGTCTACCCCGTCCCTTGGTCTGGAGTTCTAGAAGCCTGACTCATCCAGAATCCAGATTGTCTGCATTTCTTAGCTAGAACCGGGCATTGCATAGATGGTGGCTGTACTGCTTGGCTGTTCCTGTGAATCCAGTAACTGTACAGGAGGACATAGAGAGAGGGGACTGCCTTGGTGCAAAGATAAAGAGTATCTCAGCAGTAGATAGAGGTGAGGGTTCCCACACTGCAGGTGGAGGCTCAGAAGCTGCTGAAGTGCACAAACTTAAGAGGAGGCTCCTTCTACCCAACTTCAGCATTAGTAGAGTGATCCTGCTGTGATCTAACTTTGGACAATCATCTCCCCATCTCTGTGGCCTTCCAGAGGGAGCCATACCTCACCCTATAGGGATTCCAGTACTGCAGAACAGCAGCAACAAAGGTGCAGTGGCCGAGGGAGAAATTCTTTTGCTGTCAGGATATTCTCAGGTTTGAACCAAGCTCAGGTAGAACTTTCTTCAGCTGCCATTGAGCACCTGAGGCAGACAGACACCAGCCTACTCTTCTGGATGGTGGTAGACTGTGATTACCTCGAGGAGGAGGCAACAACCTCATTTTGATTCTGGCAGGTGCATTTGCCCATTTGTTTTTTGGGTAGAACAAGGACACAGAGACTGGGTTAACAAAGTCCACCAGAGACTGCCAGAGACTGGGGTGACCAAAACCCGGTGGTGAAAGACAACCAAGGTGAGGTAAGAGACACCAATCTGCAGGCTCTAAACCTACTACTGGACAGGCATTTCTGACTCCTCAGAGCTCCAAAGCCACTCAAATCACACTTGAGTTGCCAATAGCCCCTAGTATCTAAATGCTGGAGCCCTCCTGAACTTCCCAGCTAGAGAGTGGGGGGCTGTAGGGGACAATTGGTCTGGAACTCTTGAACTGTACAAACTATCCAAGGACCCTCCAAGGTGGGTCCCAGGTTTTTGCTGTAGTGGGAAGGTTTGATTGTCCTCTTCCAGATACTACTGGTGGGGGAAGGAATGTTCTAGGTGCTTGTATTTCACTGAACCTCAGTCTGCACTCCAGGGTTACTGAAACACTAGGATTTGACAGAAATCAGTTGGATACAAGGCAGAGCCACCTACCCCCCACTACACTAAGTAGGCCTCTACAGTCACAGATTGTAGTACTGTACAGGTACTTTGCAAAATTGTAGAGGAAAAGCTGCAGTCACCAATCCCAGTTCCTAGGTGGAGGACTGGTCAACCAAACTGTAGAAGTTTCCAGTCCAATCTCACTGACCTGCTCATCTAGCTAAAAACTGAAAAACAATCATGGGGCAGAATCAGAGGAAAAACTCTGGCAACATGAATAAACAAAACTGTGCAACTCCCCCAAAGAATGACAAACCATCCAATCCAGACTATCCCATCGACAAACAGATAGTGGAGATGTCTGAAATCGAATTTAGAATCTGGATTGCAAACAAGATCAACAAAATGGAAACAAAGATGGAAGCAGAGATTGTAGGATTAGTTCAGAAGATGGCTCAAGAATTCAACCAATTCAAAGATAAAATGTCCAAAGATTTTGACACATTGAGACAAAAAGTTGCAACGCTCAAAGGTCTGAGAAATACAGTAGAAGCCCTTAGTAACAGAATAGAGCAAGCAGAAGAAAGGATTTCTGACACCGAAGACAGAGACTTCGAACGCTCCCAAATGCTCAAAGAGGAAGAGAAATGGATGGCAAAAACAGATCATTCTCTCAGAGAGTTCTGTGATAACTCAAAGAAAACCAATATTCATCTTATAGGGATACTTGAAAACGACGAACTGGCTTCGCATGACATAGAGTCCCTTTTTCTTGAGATTATGAAAGAGAATTTTCCAGACATACCTAGAGACTGAAATTCAGATAGCAGACAGTTTCAGAACCCCAGAACGACTCAACCCGAATAAGACATCCCCCAAGCACATCGTAGTTAACGTCACTAAAGTTAACATGAAGGAGAAGATTCTAAAAGCAGTCAGACGCAAGAAATCCATTACATACAAGGGGAAGAATATTACAATAACTGCAGATCTCTCTGCTCAATCCTTTCAAGCTAGAAGGGAGTGGACTTTGACCACTAACCTACTAAAACAAAATAACTTCCAACCCGGATCCTCTATCCAGCCAAACTGAGTTTCATTTATGATGGAGAAATTAAATACTTTAATGACATCCATATGTTGAAGAAATTTGCCATAACTAAATGAGCTCTCCAGGATATCCTCCGATCTATCCTCCATAATGACCAGTGCAAACCTCCACCATAAAAGTAAACTCAAGCAAAAACTTTTGACCACATACTAAACTCTACAATGGCGAAAGGACCCAAAATACCCACTACACATCCCAGTAGCTTATCTTTAGTTTCAATTAATGTGAAAGGTTTAAACTGTCCTGTAAAGAGGCACAGGTTGGCTGACTGGATACAAAAACATAAACCAGATATGTGCTGTATTCAAGAATCTCATCTCACCTTAAATGATAAATATAGACTCAAGGTGAAGGGATGGTCATCTATATTTCAGGCTAATGGAAAACAGAAAAAAGCAGGTGTTGCAATCTTATTCGCAAATACAATAGGCTTTAAACCAACCAAAGTGAGCAAAGATAAGGATGTGCATTTTATATTTGTTAAAGGTAATACACAAAATGATGAGCTTTCAATTATTAATATTTATGCACCCAACCAGAATGTGCCTCAATTTATAAGAGAAACTGTAATAGACATGAGCAACTTGATCTCCTACACCACCATAGTAGTTGGAGACTTTAACACTCCTCTAACAGTGTTGGACAGATCCTCCAAAAAAGAAGCTAAACAAAGAAATCATAGATTTAAACTTAACCTTCCAACATCTGGACTTAACAGACATCTACTAGAACATTTCATCCCAACAAATCGGAATACACATTCTTCTCATCAGCCCATGGATCATACTCCAAAACTGATCACATCTTAGGTCACAAATCTAACCTCAGCAAATTTAAAAAAATAGAAATTATCCCTTGCATCTTCTCAGACCATCATGGAATAAAGGTTGAACTTAATAACAACAAGAATCTGCATACTCAAACAAAAACATGGAAGCTTAACAACCTCATGCTGAAAGATACATGGGTCATTGATAAGATTAAGCAGGAAATTTCCAAATTTTTGGAACAAAATGATAATGAAGACACAAATTATCAGAA
>CAUYON010011078.1:0-27989 GCA_963573935.1 Arctocebus calabarensis
AAGATATATAGATAAAATAAAAAGTATTTGTTGGATCTACATCAGTGCAACCAAGGGGTACAATGTGCAGGTTTCATATATAATCTGAAATGTTTTCATCAAACTGTTTAACATAGCCTTCATGGCATTTTCTTAGTTATTATATGAAGACATTTGTATTTTACATTTAGTAAGCTTCACCTGTACCCTTCTAAGATGCACCATAGGTGTGGCCCCACCAATTACTCTCCCTCCACTCCAACCTCCCTCCCTCCCCTCCCCTCCCTCTACATTGGATACTTTTTCTTCCATTCTTGAGATACTTTGCTAAGAAGAATATGTTCCAAGTAAACATGAAAGAGGTAAAGTCTCCATCTTTCTTTAAGGCTGCATAGTATTTCATTTAAGCTTTTAAGCTGTGCCATAGCATCACAGCTCACAGCAACCTCCAACTCCTGGGCTTCATTTACTCTCCTCATTCCTATTACCCCTCCTTCCTCTGATCCTCCACTGCAGTGTCCCAGATGTCCTGCAGTCTTGCTGGCTTAAAACTGGCCCTGATTATGCCGAAGAAGGAAAGACAAAAAGTTCCTTCCCATCCCCTAAGCAGCAGCCACCTACCCGAAGTGACATCATGGTTAATCCCACTGACAGAAATGACAGCCCCTGCGAGATTATTATAATTCTCATCAAGCACCATTCCTTTGATGCCATGGTGAACCTGTAGGAAAAAGTTTATAGCATACAGTTAAGATCATAAAACATCTGTACACTATTGTTAAGTCTCAAAACCATCTCTCAGATGTTTTTGTATTGCATCTACACAAGATTATGGATTGGCCCTTTAAGTGGTCTTTCCTCCTTCCACTCCCATAATCTCTTCTCAACAGAACCGATTGATCTTGTTAAAGCCTGAGTCAAATTTTGTCACTATTCTGCTCAAAACCCAACTCACTCAGAGCAAAAGCTGAAGTCCTCATGATGATGATCAGTCTGTAGGCTGCCTCTGAGCTTTCTGGTCTCCTCTCCACTACTCTCTGTCACTCCCTTACTTCTGAGATTGTTCCAGCTACACTGGTGTCATGGCTTTGTAATTTTTTTAATTAAAATACACAGAACAGAAAGCTTAGCATTTTAACCATTTTAAGTGTATGATGCAGGGTTACTAAATACATTCGTAATATTGGGCAACCATCCGCACCATCCATCTCCTCTTACTCTTTTCATCTTTAAAAACTGAAATGCTCAAGCCATTAAACAATACTTCTCCAGTTCCCCCTCCCTCCGGTCCCTGGCAACCACCATTGTACTTTCTGTCTCTATGAATTTGACTACTCTAGTAACCTCATACAGGTGGAATCATACAGTATTTGTCTTTTGTAAGTGGCTTATTTCACTTAGCCCAAGGTCTTCAACGTCTATGCGTGTTGTAGCATGTGTGAGAATTTCCTTCTTTGTTAAAGCTGAATAATCTTCCTTTTGTTTATACATTCATCTGCCAACAGACACTGGTTGCCTCCACTTTTTTGGTGTTGTATGATGCTGCTATGCACATCCCTATGTAAATATCTCTTTGAGACCCGGCGTACCATTCTTTCAGATACATGCCCCAAAGCGAGATTGCTAGGCCATATGGGAATTCTATTTTTAAATTTTTGAGAAACTGTCATACTTTTTTCCATAGCAGCTGTACCATTTTACAGTCCCACCAACCATGCACAAGGGTTCCAATTTTTCCATCCTCACAAATACCTGTTAATTTCTGGGGTTTTTTTTTGGGGGGGGGGTGATAGCAGCCATCCTGATGGATAGGAGGTAGTATCTCAGTGTGGTTTTGATTTGCATTTCCCTAATGGTGAGTGGTGCTGAGCAGTTTTTCACATGTTCGTTGCTGACTTTACATTTGTTGTTGTGTCTCTTTCAGGCAATGCTCCCCCCATATCTGCATAGTTCTCTCCTTCATTTCCTTGAAAACCTTTTGTTTAAATGTCACCTTCTCTGTAAGAGTTTCTTCATAGCATTTCTTCTTTAACATGCTATAAATTGTACTTTATTGTTTTGTGTACTGTCTGTCTCTCCTCACTAGAATGGAAATTCTAGGTGGACAGGGATATTTGTTTGTTTACTCATAAGACCCCCCCACCCCCCTGCCCCCAGCACAGTTGTGCTCAGTAATGTTGAATGAGGGCAGTGCCTGTGGCTCAGTCAGTAAGTTGCCAGCCCCATATACCAAGGGTGATAAACCCAGCCCCGGCCAAACTGCAGCAAAAAAATAGCCAGGTGTTGTGGTGGGCGCCTGTGGTCCCAACTATTCGGGAGGCTGAGGCAAGAGAATCGCCTAAGCCCAGGAGTTGGAGGTTGCTGTGAGCTGTGTGATGCCACGGCACTCTACCAAGGGCAATGAAGTGAGACTCTGTCTCTACAAAAATAATAATAATAATAATAATAAAATGTTGAATGAATAAATCTCACTGGTAGAAGGAGCCCAGATCTACTGCATTGAGTCAGAGCAAAAGTCAGACCCAAGTCACACAAAACGCTTTCCCTGAGGTTACAGCTCACTATGCTTGGGAAACGCTTAATTTTTTGTAACCATCAAAGTTAAAAAATGTGATTTTACCTGTTCCAAGAATTGGATTAGAGCTTCCCGGTTACCCAGCCACTCCCGCTGTAATTCCTCTTGGCGGGGAAACTTGTTGCAACTCAGTTCTAGGGTGATCTCAAAGCAGTTGGTATGGAGATAATTAAAGTCTTGCATTCCTAGGGGAGGAGCAGTGGCAGGTTTGTATAACCGGGCTCCCACCCATCTCTTGCCCTTTAATCAGAGCTTCTCCCTCACCACGCCCCAATCACCTCTTCCTCCTCTGGACCTCATTTGTTTCTCTCCTCCATGAAACCTTTCCCCTAAGTTCTCAGTTCACAAGCCTTTCTTTCTTCTTAAATGCCCATTTTGTCACCTCCATCTTCTGTAATATTTTTTCCATTTCATGACTTGAATTTCGCTTTTTTTTTATTGAGACAGAGCCTCAAGTTATCGCCCTGGCTAGAGTGCTGTGGCATCACAGTTCATAGCAACCTCCAATTCCTGGGCTCAAGCGAGTCTCCTGCCTCCATCTCCCAAGTAGATGGGACTACAGGCGCCCACCACAACGCCCGGCCATTTTTTGGTTGCAGCCGTCGTTGTTTGGCGGGTCCAGGCTGGATTCGAACCCGCCAGCTCAGATGTACGTGGCTGGCGCCTTAGCAGCTTGAGCCACAGGTGCCAAGCCTGAATTTCGCTTCTTGTCCCTTTTATCATTTCCAGTCTGCCCATTAGCTGTGCCTTAAGAGCAGACTATGCATGTGTATTCCTTTCAAGAGAACAGACTTTCTCTTTGAACTACAATGTTCTTTCAACCTGGGAGGTTAGAGAGATGAATATCTTGCTTTCATATCCCTCCTTCTGCCTGAATATGATGCAACATTAATCTGAAAATATTTAGCCCCCAAACATAAATTTTTAAAAGAGCAGAAGGCTGCCATATTTTGTTTTTTCTCTATCAAATCTTGCCTGTTCCAATCTTCTATACATATTATTCAATCATTCATTTCACTCAATTGCTTTTCTTTTCTTTTCTTTTTTTTTTTTTTGACAGAGTCTTGTTCTGTCTCTTGGACTAGGGTACAGTGGCATCATCATAGCTCACTGCAATCTCCAATTCTAGGGCTTAAGTGATCCTCCTGCTCAGTCTCCCAATTACCTGAGACTTTAAGTGTGTGCCAAAATACCTGGCTGATTTTTCTGATTTTTTGTAGAGATGAGGTCTGATTCTTGTTCAGGCTGGTCTAGACCTCCTAACCTCAAGTGATCCTGTTGCTTTAGCCTCCCAGAGTGCTAGGATTATAGGCATGAGCCACTGTGCCTGGACTGAATCAATTACTTTTTGATACATTTCTGATTATTAGGACCATGTTTATATTATGAATTCATTTGGGTTAAAATGTATCCATTTGAAGATGTCTATACTACCTAAGGTGATATATAGATTCATTGTAATTGCTATCAAAATTCCAATAAAGCCAGGTCAATGCCTCATGCTTTTAATCCCTGCACTTTGGGAAGGCAAGGTAGAAGAATTACTTGCAGCCAGGAGTTTGAGACCACTCTGGATAACATAGCAAACCCCTTTATCTACAAACATTTGCAAAATTATCTGGGTATGGTGGCATGCACCTATAGTCCCAATTACTAGTGAGGCTGAGGTGTGAGGATCACTTAAGCACCAGAATTTGAGGTTATAGTGCACTATGCTTGGGACACTATACTCTGACCTGGGTGGCAGTGACTTCGTCTCAAAAACAAATCCATTGACTTTTTGTGGATATAGAAAATCCATTCTAAAATTCAAATGGAATTTCAAGGGACTATGAATAGCCAAAACAATCTCTTGAAAAAGAAGAACAAGGCTAGGGAACGCACACCTCCTAGTAAAAACACTACAGTAATTGAAATACTATAGTACTGGCATGAAGATAGACATATAGATCAGTGGAACAAAAGAGAGCCCAGAAACCCTTGCATACATGGTAAAATGGCTTTTGATAAGGGTTCCAAGAGCACTCAGTGGGTGAAAGATAGTGTTTTTAACAAATATTGCTGGAAAAACTGGATATCCAAATGGGAATAGGATGAAATGGGACCCTCTTTAACACCATATACAAAAATTAATCAGAGACTAAAGCGTAAGACCTCAGACTATAAAACTCTTGGAAGAAACATAAAACGAAAGCTCATGGCACTGGATTTGACAATTATTTCTCAACCATGATGCTAAAGGCAAAGGCAACAAGAGAAAAATAGCAGATTGGACTTCATGATAATTGAAACATTTTGTGCATCAAAAGGCCAATATCAACAAAGTAAAAAGGCAACCTACAGAACGGGAGAAGGTCTTTATGAATCTTACGTCTGATAAGGGAATATGCAGAGAACTCCTAAAACTCAACAATCATGAAAAAACCAAACAACTTTATTTTCAAATGGGCAAAGAACTTAACAAGACATTTCTCCAAAGAAGATATACAAATAGCCAATGAGCACATGAAAAGATGCTCAGCATCACTAATGATTAGGGAAATGCAAATGAAAACCACACTGAGATACCACCTCCCATCCATCAGGGTGGCTGCTATCAACCCCCAACCCAAAGAAAACCCCCAGAAATTAACAAGTGTTTGTGAGGATGGAGAAATTGGAACCCTTGGGCATGGTTGGTGGGAATGTAAATGCTACAGCTGCTATGGAAAACAGTATGACAGTTTCCCCAAAATTAAAAATAGAATTACCATATGATACAGCAATACCACTTTTGGGAAAATATCAGAAAGAATGGTAAGCTGGGCCTCTGTATACCCATGTTCACAACAGCACCATTTATGATAGCCAAAAAAGTGGAAGCAACCAGTGTCTATTGGCAGATGAATGTATAAACAAAAAGTGGTATATACATACAAAGGAAGATTATTTAGCCTTAACAAAGGACATGCTGACACATGCTATAATGTGGACAAACCTCAAAGACCTTAACCTGAATGGAATAAGTCATTCACAAAAAGACAAATACTGTATGATTTCACTTATATGAGATACTTAGAGAACTCAAACTCAAAAAAACAGGAGATAAAGTGGTGGTTGCCATGGGCTAGGGGAGGAAGGACTGGGGAGTTAGTAGTTAGTGGTATAGCATTTTGGGTTTGCAAGAGGAAAATAGTGGAGATAGATGGTGGTGACTGTTGCACAATATTAAAGATGTATTTAAGAACGCTGAACCACACACTTAAAAATGGTTAAGATGGGCTCGGCACCTGTGGCTTAACAGGCTAAGGCGCCAGCCATGTACACCTGAGCTGGCGGGTTTGAATCCAGCCCCGGCCCACCAAACAACAATGACAGCTACAACCAAAAAATGGCCGGGCATTGTGGCGGATGCCTGTAGTCCCAGCTACTTGGGAGGCGGAGGCAAGAGACTCGCTTGAGCCCAGGAACTGGAGGTTGCTGTGAGCTGTGGATGCCACGGCACTCTATCCAGGGTGACGGCTTGAGGCTCTGTCTCAAAAAAATAAAAATAAAAATAGAAAAATAAAAATTATGAATAGAGAAATTATTTCCCCATGGTGTCTCTTGTGGGAAAACAACTTGAATTTACATTTTACAAAATCTAGTCACATTTATTAATATAAGTCACTAAATAATGTCTATTGATTTGGGTATAAAGTATAGGTGAATTGTTCTCCCCCTTTATAACATTTCTAGCTTTACTGGCTATTTAATAAGCTCTATAATTTGTCTTCATAGACACAGAGGTACTCTCTGTTTGATTTAATGTGACTAATTTTCCTCATCCATGTGCACACACACATACCTTGACCTTTAATATTGTTGAACTCTGCTTTTACCATCTATGAAATCAGCCTAGTGATATGTAGGGCACAGTGTGCTTAACAGAGATGGGGCATCTCCAATTTCTTAAACGACTTCCCAACGACTTTTTGCTCCTACTCTTCCACCTATATTTTCTTCTAGAAGAAATACCTCCTTCATCTACAAGAGAAAACCCACTGCCTTCCTGTTTCTTGGTTTGATTTTTTAAAAATACTTAAAAAATAAAAAACAAACAAAACAAACCTCCACTCCCCCCCCAAAAAAAGAAACCTCAAAGCCCCAATTCTATCTACATTGTCAAGATGGCATAACAAATAGAAATTATTAAATTCAGATTGTTGAAACCATTGATGATCCAGTCCTCCAGCCTTAAAAAAAGTTGTCAGTTTAAGCCTATAATAAACAAGAGAGAGTTCTGTGGTGCCCAGCTTTAGGGCTAAGACCCTCCAGAATCTCCTCTGGCTTTGTCATCTGAAGTGCTGTGTCAGTGAAAATACTCAAGTGTTAGCTGAATCGTTCTTCATGCATAACTGAGTTTTCTGGAAATTAAGGGCAGTCTAATAAGTGTGGATGAGAGAGCACAGCCTGAGCTGGTGTGGCCTCATTGTGCCAACAGGACGTGCTGAGAAACTTGAATAATTTAGGTTGTCAGAATTCTTGGAGTGTCTACTTTCTGGGTTCCTTTGGCAGCTAAAGAGTAGAATAAGAGCCAGAGTTGGGACAGTATTCTAAGCATGACTTAATTTATATTCATGCCATTACATAACGATCAATTTGTTCTTTATTGCTCAACCAGAGTAGTAATTAGGAAAAACTAGAGTCTCTGTGAACTTCACCAGAAGATATATTAAATAATGCATTGGGATAACCTTTCTGTATTCATCAGAGGCTTCAAATCTCCTACATTTGTATTTTAAATTAACTGAAGTCATTAGTTACATAAGCATCGATGTGCAAATACAGGGGTGCCTACGATGTGTTCTTAGCACTGGTGAGTCCTATGTTTTCTGCTGTCAAGGGGCTTACAGTTTCATTGGCCAGGTATCACTAAATTTCCACAAGCTACACTTGGATTTCTATAATATATGTAATACTATGGATACCAAAAATGATGGAAGTCAATGAGAGAGTCAAGAGAAAAGTGAGACTTGGAGATGATAATGAAGATGCTATTCCATGTTGTGGAGACTTACAAAATGCAATGAACCCAATCTGGAGGCCAAGAACTTAGAATATTTTTTTCCTGAAAATATAAATCCACAAATTAGGATAGTAATGACAGTTGACATTAATCAAGAGTCAATATTGTGAAGCAGTTAAGACTATGAATACAAGAGCCACAGACTGAGATTCAGAGTCGGCTTTTATCATCTAGACCAGTTACCCTCTCTGTGCCTAAGATCTTTTATCTCCAACCACAGTACCAGTTATATAGAGATCACTGTCAGGATTAACTGAAAACACGTCAAGTGTGTAGAACAGTATCTGGCCCAGATTAAGTGCTCAGAAAGTGTACATCTCTATTGTTAATTAAACACTCACTTTGTGCCTATCATGGTTTTAAGCAGTCCACAACCTTTATTTCAGTCAATATTTGCAAAGACCTTTGGAGGTACTGATGAGAAAACAAGAAGATAGAGATAAAGAAGGTCCCCCAAAGTTTAAGTGTCTGAGTAAAGACTTGAATGTAGGCAGTTTCAGTCCAGAGTCCACACCTTCAATGGCTATTTCAAGCTGCCTGAGCTTTCTGAGCTGCATCACCTCCCCTTGCCAAATACCAAGCACTCTTAAGGACAGAGTGGCTGTAAAACATAGAACAATTAGTTCTTAAAAAAGCCATCATCACTGGCTGCACTCTGGTCAAAGTAACTACTACTTGTATAGTTATGTATCTGTTAGTTACTCGGATACTCACTTTGCTTTGGGTTAAATCCACACTTGTCTAAATTTAGTTAGAGTTAATAGGTTGTTATATAAAAATTGAAGTGGTCAATTTTTGTAAAAGGTAATTATTGGAAATCTACACATAGCTTATGTTTTATTAAAAAGCAGCTCTGAAATATTTGTCCCATTAGGAGAAGTTTCTGGCCAGAATGAATCAGGACAATAGTTTTCCTGGACAACAAGGGACCTCAAATATCCACTAGCCACAGAGGTCAGAAGTCACATCCGAGAATGTCCAGGGAAAAGTGATCAGACATGTTTTGAGGTCCGAGCAGGAAGGACAGTTAGAAAGGTAGACACATGAATAGCATGCTACTGGAATCCAGGAAGAGATTCCAAAAAACTGTGCCCAGAAATGAATAAAGCAGCTGCTGAATAAAAGGACCTGAAGAAGCAATTTGGGTCAGAGAATTAAAGGCAGGGTCTAAATAACAGTAAAGTAAGAATAAATCCCCCAGCTCCCAACATGATGTCACATCCCAGCCAAGTGGTGAGCCTAAGGTCGTAGTAAAAACCGTCACTAACTAGACCATCCAGAGTAAGAAGACACAGAACCAGTGGTCTTGATGAGGCTAAGGTAGGTACAGAAGTGTGTCTCTTAATTCTACCTACCAGGGATTCCAGGGTAGAAATATTAGAATAAAAGATCAAGCCACATGGGAAGCTTACATCAACAAAGTGGGAAATACTAAACAAAGCAATTATAGGCAATATGATCAAATATATGAATTACTAAAAAAAAAAGATTGTGCCTTTTGTAGAAATGTGTTTACTTCCAAGTAATTAGCTTTTGAATGCCCATGCTTGTCTATATTTATAAAAGACCTTTCACGTGTTACATCCTTGCTTTTTCCATCAGTGGCAAAAAAAAACATTCTGGGCTCTCTCATGATGGCAGTAGAGTCCAACTAGTTGAACTTTGGACTCTTCCCCATTTTGTTTGCTCAGTAATAATATGCAATGATATGAATATCTTGCATTTTGATCCTATTAGTTTTTATAAAATAATAGGAAAATTAAAGAGGTTGATGCCAAAAATTAAAACCGTAAATATCGTGACTTGTTTCATATGATGGAAAGATGGACTAGAAGTGGCAAAACATCAGGTTTATTTGAAGTCACCCTACACTTTTAAGTTTTATCCATAACAAAATTAAAAGAACATATTTGCAGTATGTTCCTTAGTGCTTGTACTTTAAAGATGAAGGTAAAATTAAGGATTTTTCATTTTTCAGGTATGGCAAATTCTCAGCAAGTCTTCCCCCGTGGGTCACTTCTCCCAACACACAACTGCACTTACTTTCTCACATCGATCATCTCACCAACTTTTGTTTTAGCCACTACCTGAAAGTAATTTTCTTTCTTTTCTTTCTTTCTTTCTTTCTTTCTTTTTTTTTTTTTTTTATAAAGAGTCATAATCTGTCACTCTGGGTAGTTCCGTGGCATCATAGCTCACGGCAACCTTAAACTCTTGGGCTCAAGCAATTCTCTTGCTCTAGCTCCTAAGTAGCTGGGACAACAGGTACCCACCACGATGCCCAGCTGTTTTTAGAGACGGGGTCTCACTCTTGCTTAGGCTAGTCTGGAACTCCTGAGCTCAAGCGATCCACCGGCCTTGCCTCCCAGAGTACTAGGACTATAGTTGTGAGCCATCGTGCCCTGCCCTCTACCTGAAAGTAAATTTGTTAATGTTTACTGTCATTAAAGTCACTGTGTTATTAAAGTAGGCTAAAATATGGTAAGAAGTTGAGCACAAAATATAAGGTTCAAACACAAAAAAGTTGGTTTCTCATGTAATAGTTCAAGGTACGTATTCCTGGTGAGTGGGTAGATTTTTTTCCATGCGGAGATTTAAGAGCTCAAAATCCTTCATACAAGTGAGTTTAAAATCCCCCAGGACCTTGCTCACAGCAACCTCACTCCTAGCTCACAGCAACCTCAAACTTCTGGGCTCAAGAGATCCTCCTGCTTCAGCCTCTGGAGTAACTGTGACTGCTAGGTGTCCACCAAAATATCTGGCTATTTTTTTTCTATTTTTAGTAGAGACACGGTCTCACTCTTGCTCAAACTGGTCTTGAACTTTTGAACTCAAGCGATCCTCCCACCGTGGCCTCCCAGAGTGCTAGGATTATAGATGCAAGCCACTGCAGCTGACCAAACCTGACTTTTTAAAGCCTTGGCTCAAGATGGATATGTATTACTATTCACTCATATCCTACTGGTCAGAACTAGTGTCATGCCCTCACCTTACTGGCAATGAAGCTAGAAAATGTATTATAGTTGAATATCTATGAAGCAGTAGAAAGGAATTTTTAATGAACAGCAATGTCTGTCATTTCATAGCAACATATTACTAAATTCCAATAACTTATCTCTATCCCACATAGCCAAATGATAATTGACTTTTCCTTTGGAAGACTCCAGTTGCTTAAGGATTCAAAATACAGGACAAACCACACATTTAAAATCTAGGTCTTATTTTATCAGAGAAGTGTTTAAGACAATGATTAAGATAATGATTATCCACAGCTTGGAGAACTGAAAGCATATGTGAATTTGTCCTGGATTAGTAATATAAAAATAAATAAAAGCTGTTCTGAAGAAAAGGAAGCACAGGGAAAAAGTGCATTAGAATATTTTCAGCTATTGTATCTTTATATCATGTAACCAGAAGATAAATGAAATCAATCATAGAGTACCTCTGGGCAAGAAAAAATGAAGAACATGAAAAATTTGTTGATATCATTCCTCTGGCTTACAATTCCAACTGGAAAATAAGCACTTCAGCTGATGAAACTCTGCATCTTTTTAAATGTAGAAAGGCATAAAAAGACCTAGATATATGGGAAAATTTGTAACAGTGCTATAAAGATTTTCATCTAAATTAAAAGGCAAAAGCATGTACACGCATTTAAATCTAGAAAGAGAAAGAAGCAACAATAATATTGAATAAAATGATAAGAGTGAATGCTATTTTTTCATTTACAAAAAAAGAAAAATTAAAAAAATATCAGAATGAAAAATTTTGTGTGTTTTACAGAAAGCACATGCATGTTGTTAGTTGATACTATGGAATTGCTCTATAGGCAGTGGGGCGTCATGAGTCTACCCAACACATAGATAGTTTGAAATATTATATACCCATTTGCTTCAGTCACATCAACATACCGTAAGTTTTCCAACTAGCAAAACCTATTCTCCTAACTGCCTTCTGCATTTCAGGGCACCTCTGTGCTGATCAACCTTTGAGTCACACTAACTTTTTGTTCACTTTGAAAATAGGGGTTTATATAGTCATTAGATGCAGTGGTCCTCTCTTATCCAGTGTTTTGCTTTCCAAAGTTCCAGATACCCACAGTCAATCTTAGTCTGAAAATAGCAAATGAAAAGTTCCAGAAATAAACGATTCATAAGTTTTAAATCACGTGCCATCCTGAGTAATGTGATGAAATCGTAAGCTACCCCATTGTGTCTCCCCTGGGACATGAATTATCCCCTTGACCAGCGTATTCACACTGCAGGAACTTCTCTTCCATCAACCACTCGGGAGCCATATTGGTTTTCAGATACATGTATGTTGCCCCTGTGCAGTGCTTATATTCAAATCACCTTTACTTTACTTAAATAATAGCCCCAAAGCTTAGCAGTAGTGATGCTGCAATTAGGGTATGCTGAGGAGATGCTGCAAGGTACTTTAAGTGGACGTTTTCAATAAGGAAATAAAAATGTATGCTGGGATTGCTGAGGTCTATAGTAGGAAGAATCTTCTATCTGTGAAATTGTGAAGAAAGAAAAAGAAATTTGTACTAGTTTTGCTTGTGCACCCCAAACTGCAAACGTTATGGCCATAGTGCATGGTGAGCGCTTAGTTAAGATGGAAAAAGACATTAAACTCGTGGGAAGAAGAAATGAACAGAAACGTGTCCCATTGAGAGAGCCTGACTCGGCACCCCCTGTGGTTCTGGTCTCCACCGAGGGCCTTGGAATGGATCCCTTGTCGGTAAGGGGAGACTATTTTAACATATTCTGAATCTCAGCAGATGAATAGAGGTCTTTTATACTCTCTGCAAAGAAATCTCTTTCCAGTCTGTGCCTGAGAAACTCGTGGTGATTATAAAAAGATAACACACATACATTAGAGAGAAAAAAGTTTAGCTAGGTATCTAGAGCCATTCTGAGTTTGGCTTGCCTTCCTTTTGAAATCAGCTTTATTGAACTATGATTTACATAAATAAATGTATTCCTTTCAGCCCACAATCAAGTATCCTGGGTCATATGAAGACTTCTGAGCAATTGCTTTTAACCACTGCCTTAGTTTGGGATGCCAGAGCAAAATACTATAGCCTGGGTAGGCGACTTATAAACAACAGAAATTTCTTTCTCATGGTTCTGGAAACTAGAAAACCCAAGATCAGGATGCCAGTGTGGTTCTGTTGTGGCGAGGGCCTGTCTTCTGGTTCACAGACAGTTGTCTTTTCACTGTGAGCTCTCTGGTAGGAGAGGGCAAGGGAATTCTCTGGGGCCTCCTTTTATGAGAGTGCTAATCCCACTCATGGTGGTAGAGCGCTCATGACCTAATCACCTCCGCCCAGATCCTACCCTGCCAAACACAATCCCACCAAGCATGAGATATGAACGTATAACTTCTGAGCGGACATGAATATTCCGTCTGTAGCAAACACAGATCTACAGTTGGTGCCTTTTCTTCATGCTTCTGTTGACAGAAGGGGCATGGCAGTGAACTGGAACCCACTCAGCAAGGAATTCTTACCTTACGACTTCACATTTATAATTCTATATTTTCCTAAAAGCAATCTTGTGAAAGCAGCATTATTATTTCAATTTTGATCATTAAAAAAGCGTCTCAGAATGTATAAATAATTTGTCCAAGGTTACTCAGATAATAAGGTGAGGCTGGGCCTGACCTGAGTCCACATCGATCTGGCTTTGTGCAGGACTTCTCAACCTCTGATGACACCAGGGCTTCAACATCCACCCACAACCATTCTTTCCAGTTCTTAAAGGAGCTAGATGGCTAAAGGGCTTCTGTAGGGAGTGAGGACGGAGCAGGAGTAATTCCTTGGTAAAGAGTCTTAAGAAAAGAGAATGAAGAAGAATGGAACTGAGCTTGGGGAGTAGGGTCCAGTTGAGAAGCAGCTGCATTCTAAATGAGGTGTGGCCAGCAAGGCTGAGGGAGGCAGGCTTCTTTCACTGAACTTGACCGAGGGAGAGCCAGGATTCCTAAGCCTGCTAGTGAGTGCAGGAAAGAGTTGAATCCTCAAGAATTTTCCCTTCTTGGGGCAGAATTCCCTCAGAAGTGAGGTGGAAACACATCCAACCCTCTTACATGCTGGTAATAAATAGATTGTCCCACCAGAGTACCCAGGGGACAAACTGAGTTCATTCTTTCTTCCCATTACCCAATCACACCATGTCTGGGGATAAGTGACAGTAATACGCCAGTGAAAAAAATAAATAATGTAAAACTCACAGACATTAGAACTTAGGTCTGAATGTGCACATTTTGAACGTGAACCTTAGACTTACAAAGCAAGGGTCTGTAGATGAATTTGGATGTCTCTCTTCCTAGTCAAATTATATATTAAGTAGTACAAAAACATTTTGGCAGCTTTTAAACCAATTTCATAAGTTATGGTGTTGTGATCTAAATTAATAACAGTTACATGGGCAGTTAATATTACCATGTTAATAATACATGGGTATTAATAGAATGCTAAGAGACCTTGATTTTATTATACAGTTTTCTACCATAAAATACAATGGGTTAACATTCATCCAAAATGGCACAGTTTCCAGGCTTTCTTTCAATTTTAAATTGAATAAAAATCTCAATGTTAGGTTTCCAATGAAGACAAGCAGAATACATTTTTGTGTATCTTACCATTCAAGCACTAAATATTTTAGTCACTAAGTCCAGATAACTATTCATGTCTCCAATTTATTTCCAACCAATACTGCTGAAGGTTGTCTGTGTTCCCCTGTCTAATTATAACATAGACTCTCAAAATCATTCAGTTAACTTTAACATACTTATATAATTATTTAATGTCTTTCTAACTAGACTATAGCTTTATGAGGTCAGAAACCAAATCTGTTTTATAGAAGGAATTTTCCAGAGAAGCATGCTGTTTTGTAAGAGTATCTTGACTATAAAATTTGCATCTGAGCTTTATATGACTGTGTGACAACTTTTCAAAGAGACAATCCAAACACTGCAAAATTGCCCAAGGATTAAGAAACTAAATGGACTTTCAAAAGGTTATAAGATTTGGCAGGAAAAAAGGAAATAGAAGAATGAGAGAGGGGTGGATTCCTGTTCTTTTCAGAGGTGATCAGCCGCTTATTGGTGTTAGCAGGGTTACTTGTTGGAGACCAGATGGAGCGTGATGCTTTTGTTGCCAGCCAGGTATTTGCCTCAGTGCCACCCCTGTGAGTCTGGAGAAGAAGCTAGACGTCTGCCAAGAGTGAAATGTTTAGGGCAAGGGTGAAATATTTAGGGCGAGGTCTTTTTAGAACTTTGACCCTTACAAAGAAACTTAATTTTGTTGACTCTACAGACTCAACATGATCACTCTCAAAAACACAACTGGGTCTTTTGGTTTGTTTGCAGAAATATACAAGAAATACTAAATTCATAAGAAACACAAGTGATCTACAATACTCAAAGTAATCTTGAAAAAAATAAAAAAAATAAGAAAATAGTTGGACGATTTACACTTCCCAGTTTCAAAATTACTGTAAAGCAATTAAGACTGTCATACTGGCAAAAAAGAGATACATAGACCAAAAGGAATACAATTGAGAGTCTAGAAATAAACCCACACATTCATGTTTTTGGCAAGGTTGTTAGGACAATTCAGTATAGAAAGGATAATCTCTCCAACAACTATACTGGAACATCAGTTTATGTACATATGAAAAATAATGGACTTCAACCCCCACTTTATATAATACAAAAATTAACTTTAAATACATAATAGATCTAACTGTAAGAACAAACAACTATAAAAATCCTAGAAGTAAATAGGAACAAATCTTCATGGGCTTGAGTTAGGCAAAGGTTAATTAGATATAACAATAAGAGCAAAAGTGACAAGAGAAAAACAGATGAATTAGGCGTCCTTGAAACTTTGCTGTATCAAAAAAAAAATTAAGAAAGCACAAAGACTGACAGAATGGGAGAAAATGTATGACGAGAATTTTGTTCAGAATACATAAAGAACTTTCACAATTTAACAACATAATGATGAATAATCCAGTTAGAAAATAGACAACAGATTTGAAAATGCATTTCTCCAAAGAAGATATACAAATAATTAAAAAACATAAAGAGATATTCAACCTTAATAATCTTTAGGAAAATGCAGTCCAAACTGTAGTAAGATGCTACTTCATAGTGACTAGGGTGGCTAAATTTAAATATATATAAGAGTGTGAAAATTGTTCATGTGACTTATTATATATGTTATATATTTATATATATTATTTATATATATTTATTATATATGTTATATAAGCATATATGTTATATAACATAACATAATTATATGTTATAATATGTTATATATAACATATATAAACATATATATTATATCATATATGTTATATATGCACATATATAATAAATCACATGAACAGTTTTCATACTGATATATATGTATATAATATGTATATATGTAATATAATATGTTTACATGTGCAATATATATTATATCATATATATCATATATACACACATATAATAAATTACATGAACAGGTTTCACACTGTTATATATGTATATAATATGTATATATGCAATATAATATGTATATATGTGTGATATACTATACATTATATCATATATATGCACATATAATAAATCACGTGAGTAGTTTTCGCAGTCATATATATTTAATACACACACCTCTCTCTCTCTATAGAGAGAGAGAGAGAGTGTTTGCAACAATATGAAGAAATTAAAACGCCATACATTTCTCAGGAGAGTGAAAAATAACTGCTATGAAAAACAGTTTGGGATTTTCTTGAAATGCTAAACATAGACTTACCATATAACATGGCAATT
This sequence comes from Arctocebus calabarensis, assembly GCA_963573935.1. NCBI lineage: Eukaryota > Metazoa > Chordata > Mammalia > Primates > Lorisidae > Arctocebus > Arctocebus calabarensis. Next base: position 16,431 of record CAUYON010011078.1, read on the forward strand.
CCGCTATTGGGTATACACCCAAAATAAATAATAACTATATCCATCCAACAACTCTTGTACAAGTTAATAGAAGTATTATTCAAAATAGTCTAAGAGTAGAAACAACCAAAATGGTCAGTAATTATGGGCAGATAAATGTGGTGTAATTCTACATCAGAACAGTGTTTAGCAATGAAAAGCATTGATACACGTTACAGCACGGATGAACCTCGAAAACATGTTAAGTGAAAGGGCTGGTGACGATGGGCCACGCGTGTCGTGTGACCCCATTTGTGTAGAATGTCCAGGGTGGGCACATTCATAGCGACAGAAAACAGAGGAGGACTGGCCTAAAGCTGGAGTCGAGGGGCTGGGAGGTCAGTGGGAGGGTCCTTCTGAAAGCAGGTGTGCACAGGGTGTCTTTCTGGAGAGTCAAAAATGCTCTAAAATTAGCTTTATAGAGATGGGACACAACTCAGAATATTCCAGAACACTGAACTACATACTTTAATTGGGTAAAGTTTGTGGTAAAAATCTGAGATGTAAGGGCAGAGCTGTGTTGGTTGCACGTGAGGTCTGTTTCGAGTGCTTGGTTTCTCTGTGCCTCAGGTTTCTATGTGTTAGTGTTTAATTTAAAAAAAGAATTAATATAAGAAAAGTTACGTTCTGTACAGATTTAGTAAGACTGGATAATTAGGATGATGAATTTGTTTTTGAATTTTTGCTGAAGAGATTGTCTATAACTTCCACTTCCAAAACTTTGCAATCTTCATTACTTCCTGAATATAACTTACTGAAAGGAGGTCACCAAGGGGTTTTCTTTGGCCATTATAACTAAACTTGGAAACCTAATGCTCTTTGTATAAATATAATCCAATTCTCTTATAAAACTAAGCATGTAATTACCATATGGCTTAAGTATTGCATTCTTAGACATTTATTCCGCCAATGAAAAGCAATGCTCACAGAAATATCTGTATAAGAAATATCTGTATAAGAATGAATACATAACATCTTTTTTGTGACAGTCAAAATGCAGGATCAGCCAAATGTCTTTCAACAGGTGAAACAACTGTGGTGTAGCTGCACCGTAGACCAGTGCTGAGCAATTTAAAGGAATGAGCCCCTGGCACACACAACAGAACCTCTGGGAATTATGCAAAGTATATTAAAAAAAAACCTCAATCTCAAAAGATTGCATATGTATGATTCCATTTCTATAACATTTTAGAATGATAGCATTTTAGAAGTAGAAAACAGATTAGTCATTGACAGGTTTTATGTATGAGAGGACAGGGCATGGGTGAGCATTAAATGGCAACAGGAGGGATTCTGGGGTGCAAAAAATTGTTCATGTGGTTTATTTTTTGTAGAGATGGGGTCTTGCCATGTTGCACAGGCTAGCCTCACGCTCCTGGCCTCAGAGAGCCTCTAACCTTGGCCTTCCAAAGTGCTGGGATTATAGGCTGTGGGCCATTGTGCCCACCATGTTCAGTGTCTTTAAATTGATAGTGGATATCTGAAATTACACACAAGTGATAATGCTGTAAAAATTAATACATACAGGAGTACAGTGAAAACAGGAATTTTGAATAAAATCAGTGATCATATCAATGTTAATACTGTGGTTGTGATATTATACTATAGTTTTGCAAAGTACTGTCATTGGAGAAAAGTAGGAAAGTGCGTGAGGAATCTTTCTGCATTATTATTGTTATAACTACATGTGAAGCTACAATTATCTCAATGCAAATTTTAATTTAAAAAATCCAGTTCTTACAGGTGAAACTTACTAAATGCAGAATGTAAATGTCTGAACACAGTAAGTAAGAAAATGCCATGAAGGCTATACTAACCAGTTTGATTAAAATGTTTCAAATTGTATATAAAACCAGCACATTGTACCCCATGATTGCGTTAATGTACACAGCTATGATTTAATAAAAAAATAATCCAGTTCTATTCTCCAGTAAGTCTACCTTTCCCAGGGAGGAGCGATCTATCCACCATCTCCAGGGTTAGTGCTCTTTACGTTATTTATACTAAATCTCTTCAGCACAGGTGAGCTTTGAAAATTTTGTTTTACTTGGTAAAATTTTGTTTTCCTTTACTTTCACTGTCAAACTGTGAGTCATTTAAAACATTGCCCTCACTTAACATGGATTTCACACCCAAGACTTACTTTGCCTAAAGAGATACTCAAATGTTGCAAAAATTATGCAAATCATGGCTATTAATTTTACCAGTCAGGTATTCTTTAACGACTACAATTTATCAGGAAGAAACATAATGTGTTGTATAGTTTGCTTATTTAATAATTAAGCTCTACTCAGTTCACTCTAAACAAATTATTCTTTCTAGATATTAGCACCAAAAATAAAGGCTGTACTCAAAGGTGAGACTCAGGCTTTTCTTAACTTTGAACACAGGGTTTTTAGCTTGATATATATAAAATTTACTGTGGATTAAAAGTTCTTACAATTTTCAATCACAAGGGCTACCCTGGGTTTCCTTTTCTCGGCTTCCTAGAAGATCTTTTTTTCTCTGTGCAAGTATCTGGAGAAGCAGACATTCTTCATTCTAGAATGATGGGTCTGAAATGATGCCGGCAAGTCTCAAAATCTGTCTTTCTGATAATTCAGAAAAAAATATCAGTTAGATATGACCGTCTGGTAAATACAAAAGAAATAATAGACCTTGATTTAAAAGTACGCTGGTCTGATGGGCTTTTTCAGAAGATGTGAGTATTGCAGACCAAAATATTTATTGAAAGGATGGGTCACATTCAGCTTGAGGGACCACAGAAAATATATCAACTAATCGTGAAACAAGTTGATTCCCATCAAAGAAAGGGTCTTCCAGGCCCTCCGCCAACCCTGTTACTAAAAGTGGTGTTTCAAGTTACTGCGAGCTGTGCCTTAGTGCTGCAAGGAGGAGGCCCAGGAGCCGAGAGGCCCGCGTCTTTCCATTCAGGTTGTCAGTTCTGTTCTGTGTAGTGGATTCTAAAAACTGGAACAATGAGCCAAAGGTTTCTTTACGTTCTTCTTGTTTCATTAGAGAATGAAAATTTATTTGTAACGTGTGTTGTGTTTAGTGTCTTTCCATCCTTCTTTCCATAAAAGTGGGAATTATTCCAACCATTTCTAGGCAAGAATTTGCGCTTTTCCCCAAATCGTCAGCAGACAGCACCGACCCTGAGCCTCCTCACTGACCCATATGTAGTATTAGGTTGCTCCACTGCAGACGTATCCTGCTGCCACTGATTCATCTGAAACACAAAAAGCAGCAGTATCTGGTCTTCCGCTGGGTAACTGTGTGGGTGATGGACATTATGACTTACCTTGACCTAGGGGTGGGACTGGACATCGTCCTCTGAACATACAGCATCCCGTGAGACCAGCACAGTTCTTGTAGACCCTTTTATGGAACAACCTGGGGTCCGATTTGACTGAATAAAACCCATGGAGCACACAAAATTGCTCTTTTTATGATTTTAATAAAGTGGTAAAATATAGCAGCTTCTGTCAACAGGAAATTAAGCAAGTTAGACAATGTCAGAAATACCTGCATAGAACAAAAGAACCTCCTCCTTCCCAGCATCTCTGTGGGCTTGCTGGTGCGTGCTCCCAGCGAGCTGACCCATGCTCCCAGGGTGCTGACCCATGCTCCCAGTGTGCTGGCCCATGCTCCCAGGGTGCTGACCCATGCTCCCAGCATGCTGACCCATGCTCCCAGCGTGCTGATCCATGCTCCCAGGATCTGACCCATGCTCCCAGCATACTGACCCATGCTCCCAGCATGCTGACCTGTGCTCCCAGCATACTGACCCGTGCTCCCAGGATGCTGACCCATGCTCCCAGCATACAGATCCTTGCTCCCAGCATGCTGACCTGTGCTCCCAGCATACTGACCTGTGCTCCCAGTGTACTGACCAGTGCTCCCAGCATGCTGACCTGTGCTCCCAGCATACCTACTCATGCTCCCAGTATACTGATCCGTGCTCCCAGCATACTGACCCCTGCTCCCAGGATGCTGACCCGTGCTCCCAGGATGCTGACCTGTGCTCCCAGCATATTGACTCGTGCCCTCAGTGTGCTGACCTATGATCCCAGTGTGATGACCCGCTTTCCCAGCCTGATGACCCGTGCCCCCAGTGTGCTGACCCATGCTCCCAGGGTGCTGAACTGTGGTTCCAGTATGCTGACTCACTGTCTTTTACTTGGTGACTGAAATAACATAATTAACTGGAATTGACAGAATCCCTCTGACAGAGCCCAATGATAACAAGCATCTTGTTATCAACATTATTCTACCCCAAAGTGGTTTCTTTGCTTTCATTTGTGAAAATAGTATATTAACTAACATACTTACACTTGTGCATATATTTATGCGAAATAGTCTTAGGCTATTTAACAAATGAAGTGTTTAGTTTTCAAATCCACCCTTGCAAGGCAATAAGTAAGCAATTTCCGCTGGCAGTTAATTAGAAGTTGTTTTATCATTATCATCACGATTATCGTCATTCTCTTGTTTCATCTGCAGATCATGTTAGCTCTGAGCTCTCCTTGTCTCTAACATTCTTTACATCTGAACACACGTAGAAAGTCGGGTGGGAACCAGGTCTGTGTTACACTCCACTGCGCCTGATGTCCAGAGAGCACACATCTACCATAGTCGCTAAATGTATTTTTGCAGGGATGGTGTTCACTAAGTTTATTTTGCATCATTTTGCTCCTTCTTTCTCCTCAAAATTCCTGTTTCAGACTCTGCCTTGTGATCCTTCTCTTTTCATCACCCAAGATGCCTAAAGGATTTGATGATGGGAGATTTAAGTTGCATGCTGGCAGACCTCACACCATTCATTTGTCAGCCCTTCTTCTTCATAAGTATTTGGGTGGTGACCTTCAGGCTATCTTTAGCCAGCATATGATTTTCATAAATGAAAGCAAAGAAATCGTTTTGGGCTAGAATAATGTTGACATCTTGTTCCCCTGAGCTGTCTAGTCCCTAGTGGAAAGCCGTGCATATGACATTATGATTTTGTATTTTTGAAAAGATCCCTGACTAGCGTTTCATATCTATGTGCACTCAAATACTTCCCAACTGGACCTGAAATTTGTTAAATTGAAGAATATACTTGCCTCGTGTTAATTTTCCATCTGGTGTTAAAATGGCATTTGGAGGGAAGAACATCTGTTATTACACATCTGAGTCTTTAACAGTTAGATCATCAAATCACGCCTGGGACATTTTCTTTCTTGGACACATCTTCTGTCCTGGGAACCCTCAGAGGCTTTATAAACAGCTATTTAAGCTGTTCTTTTGGAAGCTGCATCCTGCCAAGAGTAAATGAACTGGGTCCACAAAGTTTAGTGCTTAATTTAAAAAAAATGTTTTTAGCTCATGAATTATTGCATGTTCTAAAATTAGAAAAATGTCTTCCTTGAAACCCAGTATGAATATTAATGTAAGAAAACTTGGATGCCACAGCAGTTGAGGGTGGGTCAAGTACTTTATGGTGGCTGGGAAATCTGAATGCATTACCGTTGAGCTATGAAGTGTCTACATAAATTTCCTGCCGGAGTCTTTTATTAAAGGGAGAAACGTGTTTATATCAGCATTGGCTAAATCTCATGTGGGCCATAGCATCCACTTTTTCAGAACCATTCAACAAGTGGCTTTATCTGATGCAAATTACAGGAACATCCAAGTTGAAATTGAGGACAATTTAATATTATATAGTAGATAAATTCATTCCTGCAACAAATAATTTATTATCTCCCACAAGTAAAGTAATATGGTAAGAGCTGATTTTAAAAATGACATGATTGCTGCCCCTCTGTGAGACGTACCCTGAAGGGGGAAGCAAACATTAAGTACACAAACATTTAAATATGGGGGGCTCTGCCTGTGGCTCATCAGGTAGGGCGCCGGCCCCATATACCAAAGGTGGCAGGTTCAAACCCAGCCTCGGCAGAACAGCAAAAAAGAAAAACAGTCGAGCATTGTGGCGGGTGCCTGTAGTCCCAGCTACGTGGGAGGCAAGAGAATTGCCTGAGCGCAGGAGTTGGAGGTTGCTGGGAGCTGTGACGCCACGACACTCTACCCAGGGCGATAAAGTGAGACTCTGTCTCTACAAAAAAAAAAAAAAAAAAATTAAATATGAATCGTGAGATTTGCATGGCAAAGCTTGCTAGTTGTCTATCCTCTATTCTACTCCTTCTTCCTAAATAACAAGTCCTCCTCTACATAAAGTTTATGGAGAGGGATTGCTAAGAATTCCCTACAGAAAGGGATGGCCGAGGTGAAGGCTTTAGGTAAGAGGCTGCTTAGCTCTTCTTCTGCTTTCTGCATGGAATAGGGGCAGGGGGCTAGATCAGCAGTGACTGCCTTGGGATACCGTGTGACCAAACAGAAGGCACTTGGGTCCTTGATTATAGAGCTGCCCTTAACTCACTTCTTTTATATAAGAGGTAAAAACAAACAAACAAACAACAAAAAAACCCCTCTATTTTGTTTAAGCAGCTCTTATTTGCATTCTTTTTCTTGGATGTAGCTAAACCTAAGCTTTACTGAAGCAAATTTCTGTAAGGATCTATGGTGCAGTTGAGGCTACATCTGGGATGCAGACTCAGAGAAGGTTCTCTGCAGAAGTGATGCTAGAATTGAGCTCTCAGGCAGGAGGAGTTTTGCAGGAACAGAAGAAAATGTGGAAAACCCTTCAGGCAGAGAGCTAAGAGAACTGGTCATGTTCAAGGAGAAAAGAAAAAAAAATTGGCATGGCTGAGACAGGCGTGAGAGTGACCCAAGTTACTATTTAAGATTTCAGCATGTTGTACAGCAAATACCTATAATGTATTCATCTTGCATAACTGAAACTTTATACTCATTGAACAGAAAGTTAGCAACACTGTATTCTGCACTTAAAAACTTCAGAGGGTAGGTTGGTCCCATGTTACATACATTAAGTATACTTAGCACAATAAAAATAAAGAATAATGAAGCACAGAAGTAATGTAATCAGATTTGCACACCTGCATGCATATAGGTCCACACACAAGCGCAAAATAAGACATCATCTACAGTGTGGGAAATAGGCCGTGGGAATTAACAGTGGAGACAGAAGACCAGCTAAGAACCAAGTGCAGAGGTCCAGAGAAGAGATATCGGAATGTTTGAGGACCCTCATGGTAATAAAGTCTGTGGATTTGAATGGGGGCAAAAGAAGTAACAGAAACAAAGCAAATACGAAACTGATGTGTCGGGCAGCGCCTGTGGCTCAGTGAGTAGGGTGCCAGCCCCATATACTGAGGGTGGTGGGTTCAAACCCAGCCCCAGTGAATTGCAACGAAAAAATAGCCGGGTGCTATGGCAGGTGCCTGTGGTCACAGCTACTCGGGAGGCTGAGGCAGGGGAATCGCCTAAGCCCAGGAGTTGGAGGATGCTGTGAGCTGTGATGCCATGGCACTCTACTGAGGGTGACAAAGTGAGACTCTGTCTCTACAAAAAAAAAAAAAAGAAAGAAAGAAACTGATGTGTGATACTATACTAAAATTATATCCTATTGCTTTTTTAAAGAAATATTCATTTGTGTCTGACTCATTTTTCTTTCTCAGCAGAATTATGCATTTGTTTAAGAATTCACCTGTCAGACAAGGGGATTCTCTATGTCAGAGCTAAATCTTGGTCCATGTTTAGGCACAGACATGAAGTAATTCTGACTAACAAGAATAAAATTTGCTGGGGAACACTTGAGGAAAATAAATTATCTTCAGCAGAAAGAAATAGTATCTTCTTCCTCTGGGTTTTTCCACACCCAAATGTGACACCTGGGATGCTGGCGGCCACCTGGCAGCCGGGAGGTGACAACCCTGAGAACAAAGCTGACACGCCGAGTAGTATAGAACTGCACAGGGAAGGGCCCAGCTTGCGGGCTGCCTATGTCTACACATCGTGTTAGGAGAGATAATAAATCAAACCTCAATATTGAAGCTAGTTGAATGAGGGTTTTTGTTATTTGCGACCAAATTTATCCTCCATGATCTAAGTTTTAAGCTTTAGTAGGTGTGAACTTTAAATTTAGCATTAATGTAATAACACCAATCTCTCCAAAGATCGCTTCGTTATTAAAATGCTAAGAGGAAAAGCTATGTAGATGTATTTTCCATGTCCCTTTAATAATGGAAAGAGAAGTTTTGTGACTCAGTTTTAAATTTGTAATGAAGTGAGGTTGACTAACATCATGAAATCTAAAACAAGAGATCCAATCGGCCAGTCCAAATTTAAAGAAACTACCTGGGAAACCAGAAACAACTAGAGTGAAGGGTAGTATAGTATAGTTGAGAATACATTGATTTGGCTTGGTGTTTGTTTATTATGGACTGGGGAAAGTTGAATAGAATTGTTTTTTGTGGCATTATTAGAAAAAAGGAGGGGTGTGCAGAGCAGACTCCCCAAATGCTATATTGTTTACTATCTGATTGCACCTTCCCTTTGTTTAAAACTATTATGCATGTGTTTGTACATAAATGATGACACTTTTGCAGAGAAATCAGAAAGTGTGAATTCTTTCACGTCTGGTTTATTTTTCGTCAGGAATATATTTTATTTTATTTTTTATTTATATTCTTTTTTTTATTAAGTCAAATACATATAGATCATGAATACATTCATGCATATGTGGGGTACAATGTGATTTTTTTTTAATACAATCTGATGTGGTTAGATCAAACCAATCAACATAGCTTTCACCTCATTTACTTGATTATGGTACCAAAACATCTATGTCCTACTCTTGACAGATTTGACTTGTACCCTTGTCCTATGCTCCATAGGTGTGGTCCCGCCTTTCACCCTCCCTCTGTCAAACCTCCCCTGCCCCTCCCTCCCACTCCATTGCTCTCCTTCATCCTGGGCTACAGTTGTGTTCTACCTTTCATAGGCAAGTGTGAGTAAATGTAAGTAGGTTTCAGTGAAGTACTGAGTCCAGGAGGGAGGGGCAGGATGGCCGACTGGAAGCAGCTCCCAAGAGAGGCTCCTGACCACGGGGAAGGATAACGTCCAGAAAATGCCCAACTGAGCTGAAGACTGGGAGCCCAGCTGAGAGAGAAGTGATGGCTGCAGATCACCTCTGCTGAGGCAAGCTGCGACTCCAAGAAAGTAAGCTTCAGGAACAAAATTCATCTCAAAGGAAAAGTATCCATCCCCTCACACAAGAAAGCTGGGGTCTTTTTTGCTTTCTGTTTCCTTTCTTTTTTTCTCTTCATTTACTCCTGCGGGTTTTCTACAGACGAACAGTGAACTGTGGGCCTCTTGTCCCACCCCACGGGAGAGGGCTGTGGGAAGTGGGCATTACTCCCCTGCTGTGACTCTGAACACTCTCTCCCTAGGCAGAAAATTTGAACTAAAGTTTTCCAAACCATTCTGAACTTCCAGTATGCCCTTCCCCCCTTACCTGATGAACCAGAAGCCTAACCCTGCTGAGACTGTGGGAGGAGGTTCTCGAGCAGCACCTCCACTCTCTGTCTGCTAGACCAAGGGCCCCACCCGGCAAAGGATTCCCAGGGCCGTCCGAGCCTCACCTTCCCCAGCAGCCAACCGCAGCCAGGAACACCAGTGTACGACCCTGCTGTGGGCCGCTCTGGCTCAACACCCAGGCCCACCCCACTCCAAGGGCTGCAGTGGGCGAGAGTGACCCCGCTGTGGGCCGTGCTGCCTCAGGACCCAGGCCCGCCTCCTGCCCATGACACCCACGGAAGTGAGAGACCCCTCCGGGAGGCGCACCGCCTCCACATCAAGGCTCGCCCCACTCCATGGAGTCCTGTAAACACGCGGAACTCCATCATAGGCTGCACTGCCAAGACCCCCAGCCTGTCTTGGCCAATGCTGCCCCAGCCAGGGTCTCTGGTAACTGCACAACCTATTCACAGATACAATAGGCCTTAAACCAATGAAAATAAGGAAGGATAAGGATGGACACTTCATAATTGTTAAAGGTACTACTCAATATGATGAGATTTCAATTATCAATATTTATGCACCCAACCAGAATGTGCCTCAATTCATAAGAGAAACGCTAACAGACATGAGCAACTTGGTTACCTTCAGCTCCATAGTAGTCAGAGATTTTAACACCCCTTTAGCAGTGCTGTATAGATCCTCCAAAAAGAAGGTAAGAAAAGAAATTTTAGATTTAAACTTAACCATCCAACATTTGGATTTAACAGACATCTACAGAACATTTCAGCCCAACAAAACTGAATACACATTCTTCTCATCAGCCCACAGAACATACTCCAAAATTGATCACATCCTAGGTCACAAGTCCAACCTCAGCAAATTTAAAAGAATAGAAATTATTCCTTGTATCTTCTCAGATCACCATAGAATAAGAATTGAACTCAATAACAACAGGAATCTGCATACTCATAAAAAACATGGAAGCTAAATAACATTATGCTGAAGGATACATGGGTCATTGATGAGATTAAGAAGGAAATTACCAAATTTTTGGAACAAAATGACAATGAAGACACAAATTACCAGAACCTCTGGGATACTGCAAAGGCAGTCCTAAGAGGGAAATTTATAGCTCTGCAAGCCTTCCTCAAGAAAACAGAAAGAGAGGAAGCTAACAACTTAATGGGACATCTCAACAGCTGGAAAAGGAAGAACATTCTAACCCCAAACCAAGCAGAAGAAACGAAATAACCAAAATTAGAGCAGAATTAAATGAAATTGAACATAAAAGAATTATATAACAGATCAATAAATCAAAAATTTGGTTTTTTGAAAAGGTCAATAAAATAGATAAACCTTTGGTGAACCTAATCAGGAAAAAAAAGAGTCAAATCTCTAATTTCATCAATCAGAAATGGTAAAAACGAAATAACAACAGATCCCTCAGAAATTCAAAAAATCCTTAATGACTATTACAAGAAACTTTACTCTCAGAAATATGAAAATCTGAAGGAAATTGATCAATACTTGGAAGCACGCCACCTAACCAAGACTTAGCCAGAATGAAGTGGAAATGTTGAACAGGCCTATAACAAGTTCTGAAATAGCATCAACAATACAAAATCTCCCTAAAAAGAAAAGCCCAGTACCAGATGTCTTCACATCAGAATTCTACCAAACCTTTAAAGAGGAACTATTACTAAACCTCTTCCAAAATATACAAAAAGAAGGAATACTACCCAGCACATTCTATGAAGCAAACATCACCTTGATCCCTAAACCAGGGAAAGACCCAACAAGAAAAGAAAATTATAGACCAATATCACTAATGAATATTGATGCAAAAATACTCAACAAGATCCTAACAGAATCTAACAACACATCAAAAAAATTATACACCATGACCAAGTGGGCTTTATCCCAGGGTCTCAAGGCTGGTTCAATAAACGTAAATCTGTAAATGTAATTTAGCACATAAACAAATTAAAAATTAAAGACCATATGATTCTCTCAATTGATGCAGAAAAAGCTTTTGACAATATCCAGCATTCCTTCATGATCAGAACACTTTTAAAAAATTGGTATAGAAGGGACATTTCTTAAACTGATAGAGACCATCTA
>CAUYON010011079.1:0-34236 GCA_963573935.1 Arctocebus calabarensis
CTACTCAGTCCCCCACCTCACTGAGAATCTCCTCTCAACAGTTTCCACACCAGACCCCCTAAAGAATGGGAGGGGCCTAGGGAGCCCTACCTTGTCATGTAACATCAATAAAGTTCCCTGAATTCAGCCAAAAAAAAAAAATAAATAAAATAAAATAAATAAATAAATTGGTAGACAAAAGAAAATCTGCCCTCATCAATGTGGAAGGGCATCATTCAATTTGTTGAGGGCCTAAACAGAACAAAAAAGTACCTCCATCTCTTGCTCTTAGATACCAGAGCCCTGGTTTTGGGCTTTGGACTCCAGGGCTCACAAGAAGTCCCCTCCCACTTCCCCATCCCCCACCTCCCTGCCTTTCCCAGTTCTCCGGCCTTCAGACAGTCTGAATTACAGCACCAGCATTCCTCGGCCTCCAGCTTGCACATGGCAGACTGTGGGACTTCTTGGCCTCCATAATTGTGTAGTTAACACATACAAATCCCCATAACAAATCTCTTCTCCTGTATCTACATACATCTATTGGTTCTGTTTCTCTGGTGAACCTTGTTACAGGTAGTAATGAACTTTTATAAAAAGGAGAGTCTTAAGCCTGTAAGTTGAGGAAAGGGAGGGGCCAACAGGAAGCCAGACAATTTATACCACAAAATCTCAGCAAGGCTCAAGCCCCACTGAAGGTAGGAGTGAGGGGTATGGCTGAAAGATAGAATATTAGTTAAAAGACTCTAGTAGGTGTAATTAATTAGATCTTCAGAGCGCCTCTCTTAAAATTCAGCTAGTCAGTGGAAGACTGCAATGGACAACTGAAGGTTTATTCCCAGGTAAGGGTGAACCAAAGGACCTCTAGTCTCAGAAATAACAGGCCAGCTGAAGGTGTGCTCCTGTACAGATGCTCCTCAACTTACAGTGGAACTATACACCATCACAAGTTGAAAATGCATTTAAAGCCAGGTATGGCAACACATACCTATCAACCCAGCACTTTGGGAGGCCAAGACAAGGATTGCTTGAGCTCAGGAATTCAAGACAAGCCTAGACACCATGACAAGAGATCTAAAAAAAAAAAAAAATTAGTCAGTCATAGTGGCACATACTTGTAGTTCTTGTTACTTGAGAGGCTGAAGCACGAGGACCACTGAGGCTGAGTGTTGGAGGTTGCAGAAAGCAGTGAAGACATCATTGCACTCTAAAACTCCGTTTCTTAAAAAAAGGAGTGGAAGCTAGAAGACAATGATCAATGCATACTAAATTCTAATAACATGATTTTTTATCTAGAATTTGTATACCCAGCAAAACTATCAACCAAAGGGTGGGTAGAATAATGCAAGGTGTATATATATATATATATAATTTTTTTTTCCAGCTTTTGGCTAGAAGCGGGTTTGAACCCGCCTCCTCCAGTATATGGGGCCAGCACCTTACTCCTCTGAGCCACAGGCACCTCCTGCAAGGTCTTCTTTTTTTTTTTCTGTGACAGACTCTCATTCTGTCACCCTCGGTAGAGTGCTGTGGCATCACAGCTCACAGCAACCTCAAACTCTCAGACCCAAGCAATTCTCTTACCTCAGCCTCCCAAGAAGCTGGGACTACAGGCGCCCGCCACAACGCCCGGCCATTTTTTGGTTGCAGCCGTCATTGTTGTTTGGCGAGCTGGGCTGGATTCGAACCCCCCAGCTCAGGTGTGCATGGCTGCTGCCTTAACCTCTTAAGCCACAGGCACCAAGCCAGTATAAATGTCTTAATGCAATAATTAAGTAAATGAGGTGGAGGATATATTAACTAGTTCGACATAAGCATTCCAAATTGTATATAAAATCAGCACATTGTACTCTGTAAATGCATTAATGTATACATGATCTATGTGTTTATGACTTAATAAAAAAAAATATGTATATATATCTCCCATAGACCCTTCTTCACTATCTCCCGAAAAATATGCTCCACCAAAAGAAGGAAGTCAATCAAGAAAGAAAATTATGGTCCAGGAAAGAAGGGATGCAATAAGGGAGAAAAGTGGAGGACCGATAAGTATATAGGGAACTCTGAGGATGAGACCTGGGCAGGAGCCCCAGAGAAGAATCCAGATTGCAGTGGAGAACTGCAAGAAAGATATCACTAAAGAAAAATGAAATGGCTAGATTGACTGATGTGTTTAAAAGTTTCAAAGAATTTGGGGCGGCTCCTGTGGCTCAGCGAGTAGGGCGCTGGCCCCATATACCGAAGGTGGCGGGTTCAAGCCCGGCCTCGGCCGAACTGCAAAACAAACAAAAAAAATAGCCGGGCGCTGTGGCGGGTGCCTGTAGTCCCAGCTACTAGGGAGACTGAGGCAAGAGAATCGCTTAAGCCTAAGAGCTGGAGGTTGCTGTGAGCAGTGTGACGCCACGGCACTCTACCCAGGGCAATAAAGTGAGACTCTGTCTCTACAAAAAAAAAAAAAAAAAAGTTTCAAAGAATTTGTTGAATTAGTGATAGACATTAAGTGGGGTCTTGGTGTGTGCCACACCTTTTGGGGCAAAACACAATTGTAAGAGGGACTCTACCTAACAAATGCAATCAGTGTAACCTGGTTTCTTGTACCCTCAATGAATCCCCAACAATAAAAAAAATAAAAAAAAAATTTTTAAATGGAGGCCACAGGAAGAAGTAATACAATTATTAAATATAATCAGAGTCCACTATTTGGCTCAACCATGAATAATATTTGCAAAGTTAACATTTTATCTTCCACTGAATGAAGTCAATAATTAAGATTCAGGGCGCTCATGCCTGTAATCCTAGCACTCTGGGAGGCTGAGGTGGGTGGATTGCCTAAGCTCAGGAGTTTGAGACCAGCCTGATTAAGAGTGAGACCCATCTCTACTAAAAAAAAAAAAAAAAAATAGAAAAAATAGCCTGGCATTGTGGTGGGTGCCTGTAGTCCCAGCTGCTTGGGAGGCTAAGGCAGGAGGATCACTTGAGCCCAAGAGTTTGAGGTTGCTGTGAGCTACAATGATACCATGGCACTCTCTCTAGGGCAACAAAATGAGAATGTCTCAAAAAAAAATAGTTAATACTTAAAAATTGATAGATGAATAAGCATTTTTTGGTTTAGAAATCTGAAGTCAATACTAGGAAAATAACAAAAGCAGTTAAAAGTAGCTGGCTCTCAGGAGCAGGGCTGCAAGGTGGATAAGGTTGGGATGGAAACAGCTGTTTCATCATAAACCCTTTAGTAACTACTTTCTACTGTATGTGTGTATTATTTTAATTTATAAACATTAATGAGTAATTTTAATATAATAGTAATACACTGGCCAAAAAGAAATTGGTGAAATTTTTAATTTTTAACTTTTGATTCCCTCCCTAACTCTCTGAATCTCTTTTCTGTGCCTGATTCTGTTCTGTTCCTCTATCCTCTTCCAACCTCTTCTTTCCTCCCTACTCCCCCAACTACTCTAAGACCAGGCCTCTCCTGGTGTTGCTACTGTGGCCCCAACTCTGTGAGTTCTGCCTTGTCTTTCCCTCCCCTTGGTCTCACCTGCATTTCAGGTGAGCTCTAGCCCTGAGTGGGCCTCAAACTAAGGACTATAGTCCCCCTTTGGGAGACAGAATCTCCTGGTGCTGTCCGTATTTAAAATGCTGGTATCTGATTCATCATTGTATTAGTTTCTCACTGCTGCTGTTACAAATGACCACAATCTTCAGGCCTTAACACAACACAACTGTATTACTGTACAGTTCTGTAAGTCAGAGTCCTCCACTGGTCTCACTGAACCAAGGTGTCCAGCAGGACTTGGTTCCCCTCCAGAGGTTCTAGGGAGAATCTACTTTCTCAGCTTCTAGAGCAGCGGTTCTCAACCTGTGGGTCGCGACCCCTTTGGACTGTATTAAAGCATTAGGAAGGTTGAGAACCACTGTTCTAGAGGCTGCTCATGCTTCTAGAGGGTGGCAGCCCTCTTACATCTTCAAAGCCACTAAGTCCTTCTCACATCACATCATTCCCACGCTGCTTCTGAAATTACATTTCCTTCCCCAGTTCTGGTTCTCTTGCCTCCCCCTTCCACTTTTTTTTCTTTTCTTTTTTTTTTTTTTTGAGACAGAGCCTCAAGCTGTTGCCCTGGGTAGAGTGCAGTGGCATCACAGCTCACAGCAAACTCCTACTCCTGGGCTGAAGCGATTCTTTTGCCTCTGCCTCCCAAGTAGCTGGGACTACTGGCACCCACCACAACGCCTGGCTATTTTTTGGTTGCAGCCATCATTGTTGTTTGGCGGCCAGGGCTGGATTCGAACCCGCCAGCTCAGGTGTATGTGGCTGGCACCTTAGCTGCTTGAGCCACAGGCGCCGAGCCACCTCCTTCCACTTACATTGACCCACCTGGACAACCCAGGATCATCTCCTATCTAAAGTCAGCTCACTTCTATTTGAAACCCTAATTCCCCTTTGTCATATAATTTAATATATTCACAAGTTCTAGGGATGAGAACATAGACTTCTTTTTTTTTTTTTTGAGACAGAGCCCCAAGCTGCTCACCCTGGGTAGAGTGCCGTGGCATCGCAGCTCACAGCAACCTCCAACTCCTGGGCTCAAGTGAGTCTCCTGCCTCTGCCTCCCAAATAGCTGGGACTACAGGTGCCTGCCACAACGCCCGGCCATTTTTTGGTTGCAGCTGTCATTGTTGTTTGGCGGGCCCAGGCTGGATTCAAACCCACCAGCTCAGGTGTACGTGGCTGGCGCCTTAGCCTGTTGAGCCACAGGCGCCGAGCCACTCTTCTGAATTCTGAACAGCTTAATCAGGGCTCATTTTTTAATCTCTGAAGAGGAGATATAGCTATGCCCCTCCATGTCCTTCCTGCCTAAAGATGACACTGCTGATAGCATTGCAGCCCACAAGGAGTGGAAAAGATCGTATGTGGAAGAAAAGCTTTGGATTTTTAGCTGTGATCGCTTCAGGCTCCTGTGGTACCTTTTGCCATACACCCAGCCCAGGTACCCCTGCTTAGAGCAGAATGTTCTGTGTCTGCTTGTGCGTTCTAGCTTGGTTTGTCCTTCTGACTGACCACTGCTAGCCATCCAAAGCCCTGTGCTTCCTTGTCACCCTCCCCACACACCTGCCCCGCTCTTGCCAGCCTCCTCAGCATAGCCTGTGGGACCTTAAGCTTATCACTAGTCTCTCCATGCTTGTGGCCCAGCACCTCCAAGCTATAGCAAGCACTGATACCTTGGGCTGGCTTTATTTCAGGGCTTAACTGAGGATGGCCTTGTCATAGCATTTCATTTTCAGGATGGCTTCTGAACAAAGTTGATGAGCTGATCTGATACACTGCTGTGTGGGGTTTGGGCTCCCACCTTGCTCACTGTGGAGGAGACTCAGCTGGCCTGCACACTGCCAGGCTGCATGTGTGGGCTGCCACTACTCTCTCTAAGGACAAGACAGTCTTCTTCTTTCTCTTGTCAGCTAGCATATCACTAAAGAGCATATTGTCTCAGCAGGGTGACTTTGCAACAACTCTCAGCTCTATATTGCTGATGGACCTTTGCTGGATTGTAGGATTTCCAGGGTGTTGATGATGAGCCCACAACTTAGTGATTTCTGGCTCAACATTGCTGTGCAATACCCAGGCCCTTGCATGTGTTCTTATTGGACAATCTTTGTTCTCATCGCCAGCTGAGAATTTCTTGGTTGATGAGATATAGTTAAAGAAATTGAGTACCGTTGGGTTTTGTTGGTGTTCGGTGAACAGGTGAGGAGCCATGGAAGACAGCTGCTCTGGTGCTGATGTGGCTGCTGTCCACCAAGGCTTCATCTGAGTCCTGAGCCTCTGGGCAGACAGACCTCCATGGAGACGGGCAGAGTGTACATTAAGTTAGTTCATGAAGTCCCCCCACGCCACTGCAGCCCACAGCATTGGAGCAGTCCCGAGACCACTCAGTTGAGCAGGTGCTAACTGCCGGATTCTCAGAGACACCGAGACTGTGGTGTTGGTGAGGTACCAGCTGTCAGCTGGCAGTGCCTGCTGGGGAGGTGCTGTAGACAATTTAGGTCTGAGCCAGTGTTGGAATGTCAGTCTTCCTGGTTTCTTTGGGGCTAGCGAAGCCCTGTCACCTTGTCAAGAGCTTGGTAAGAGAAAGGTGTCTTTGGGAAGCATCTGGATGATGCTGTGACACCAAGGATTGTGACCTCTGGCTTTCCGCCCCCTCATCTTCCTTGTCCAGGGGGCAGACCAGAGGGGCTAAAGCTTTTACAGAGCTCACTCGTCCAAGGTCTTCACCCAGCTAGAGCGGAAGAGTGACTGGCCATTTTCTGCCCTTGTCTTTGTAATTCTGGACATTCGAGAAGCGTGGAAGGAGGCTATGCTCCCAGGTGCCCTGCTCTCAGGTCCCCCGTGGGTCTACACTGACTTGGAAACATTGGTGGGCAGGGGCAGGAATGCAGGAGGTTGTGGCTGGGGATGTGAGCCAGTTTGGGTCACCCCAAGCTCTTGGGGTAGCTCTTGTCTGTTACCCTTGAGATCTGTGCTGTGGGCAAGGGTCATCTCCCTAGTTTTTCTCTTTTTTTCATTTTGCCACAAGACAGAATTGTATCACACATCTCCAAAACGAGTAAAATGGCATTTCAGCTTCTTGTCTTTATAGACTCTCTGAACTTTAGGAAAGATCATTCTGGTCCCTTTTCATTAATAATGAAAACCAAGGGGCAATAAAATGTTCTTAATGTGAGCATGGCAGGAACAAGGAGCTGTGAGGGGTGAAGGGTGAGGCTGGCAGGGACCCACAGGTGTTTCTAGGGGCTGGAGGAGCTCAGGGCTCTGGAAAGAGCTCGACTTTGGCTCAGAGGACCTGAGAGGAGTTGGCTGTGCTTTTCGTGGTGCTCTATGTTTGCAGGAGAGCAGAAGAATCCAGCAAACTTTGGGTTCTGATAAGTTTTTACCTTAGGTACAACTGCTTCTTGTAAGAGATATAGTGAGTATTTGAAAAGTCAGTGGTTAACTCTATGTTCTTGATGCAGCCCCCGTTTTGAAGATGTTCTCTCTGAGGGTTTTGACTGCAAGAGGGATGTACTAGGTATGGATTAGAGCCCTCTTGAGCGGTAACTCTCTCAAAGAGTGATAGAGTTGCTCTGTCTTCCCTTTTCCCTCCTAAAAATGAACTTGAACTGTACATCAGATTTTGTGAGCAAAGCTGACTAGAAGAGAAGAGGAAACACAGAGAACCCTGGCGGGACTCTGAGTGCCTGGCCCCTCAGGGTCAAGGTGAAGGATCCACATGCCTCAGCAGTCTCAGAGCTCCTTGTTTAATGAGAGGCAACTCATGTTGGGTGGGAATGTCTGCTGTAGGCAGAGCAGTTTGTTCCACTCGTGGGATGGTTTCTTAGGTGAATGCCCAGGGTCATTGCACAGCCTCGGGAGGGAGTGGGAAAGTCCTAGCTAGCTGTGACACAGCTCCAGAACCCATAAAAGAACAGATTGATAAATTTATATAAACAGGAAAGTGTTGTCTCCATGCCACAAAGCACCATTACCAGAGTCAAAAGAAAAACATGATATTTGCGATTCATATCACAAAGGGCTAATATTTCTGCTATATAAAAAGTCACTCTAAAGTGATAGGAGAAAAGAAATCAAGTAGAAAAGTGAAGAACGCATAGTACACCAAAAAGGAAATACTGATGAAAAGATGTTCAATCTTCACTCAAAATAAGATGGATGCAAATTAGGACTAGAGTGAAGTTCTGTTTTCCACCATGTTGGCAGGAATCTCCGTGTCTGAGTAACACGTTTTGCTGGCGCGGCTGTGGGGAGCAGCCGCTGTGTACAGGCTGTGGGGTGAGTTGTTGGGCCCCATGTAGGCAGCATGGCAGCAGCTCGCAGAACTGACGTGCAGGAGCCCGTGACCCAGTCTGCAGGGCTCTTAGGCTCACAGGTGCACATGAACCTAAGTGGGAGATGGTGGTGTTGTGTGAAATGGGGGAAGATTGGAATTGGGCTAGTTGCCTGTCCGTGGGAAAAGTTACACGGAATATTATGCGATGTAGAAGAAAAGAAGGCTGGAAAGAGGGGGAAGAGAAACTCACGCCAGAGGCCTGCCCAGTGTCTGGTGGTTAGGGAAAGAATGTGCAGGACACGGCTGTGGTGGAGAGGATGCGATTTGATGTGTAAACCATATGTATCACCTTTTCAAAAAGGAGAAACATTGGGAGTCAGGGGCTGAGACTGAGACTCAGGGCTGGGCCATGTCAGGGAATCTCACGTGAAGTCCGTGGGTGGGGGCTGGGGGTGGGATGACCAAGGAGAGACGCCAAGTCTGCCTCTGTGTCCACTCTGTCTCCTGTGAGCCCCATTCAGCAGTGGGGGGTGGGGGGGTGTCTCTGCGACTGGATTCCTTGGTTGCGCCTCCTGCCAGCAGCTCGTGGTCCCCATGGGCCCACATCCTGTCCTGAACCTAAAGAACAGCCCCCTCCTCACTTAAGAGCTTATAGGCACAGGAGAGCGGTGAAGGTGAAGGGCAGGTGGCTGTGAGGGAGGAAGACCAGCTTTGCTCATCTGTCGGTGCTGCCCTTTCTTCCTCACCCCTTCTCCTGATTCTCCTCCGAGGCCAGATTCCTTCTCACAGCAGCATGCATCCAAGGGCTTCTGGGTAATTGCCCATTGGTGCTGTGATCTCTTTCCGTGCTGGTCTGTGCCCCATACCTCTGGACACTCTGGGACAGTGCCCTCTGCCCCTCCCTTAAGAGGGCACCTCTCTTAAGAGTAGGCAGAGCACACTCCAGTTGGCCTGGGGATAGCTCCTGAAGGGCTCAGAGTGGAGATGATGGTTCCCTGTGTGTCTCAGTGGGCAGTGATGATGTGGACTGTACTTGGGCAGGGGTGCAGCAGGGGCCTGTCCTCTCTTCCCCTCTGTGCAGCTGCAGTTGCGTTAGGGAGTTGGGGCTCCTGGGGGAACTGGGCCTGGAGCCTGCTCCCCCACCAGGCCTGGCTGCCCCTTCCAGAGCATTTTCCTGGGAGAGGCTCTATACTTGGTTCTGTTCCTAGCCCCTGCCCCAGCTTCTGTCCACCTCTGTGGACCCTGGCAGGAGCGGCCACCTCACCATCCCCTCACCACTGGCTGCCTCCACCTCCCACTTCTCTGAGATCCTGGCACTCCCAATGTGGACCCTTCAGCGACTCCCCACTGCTTGTGAAATACTATTCGGGTTCCTTAGCCACACTTTCCAGTGACCCCTACCCTGTCTGCCTCTTTCCGCTGCTTCCCCAGCTTATACAACTCTGCCTTTATGGGCCTAGATGGCTTTTTTCCTAGGTAAGGCCTAGAGTGCTCACCTGGTCTATACAGACCCATCTTCTCTCCTTTGTGTCTGTTCCTCCTCTGCCCCCAGGACAGCAGGTCTCTTCCAGGGCCCTGCTGCCTGGCCCCTCTCCCTAGTACCCCACTCTCACCTCCCTGTTGGGTGGGCCTATTACTCAGCATCCGAGTTGCCTCGCTCAGTCAGTTGTAGACTTGGATCATCTCTCCACTGGCTCAGTGTGACAGCAGAGGGTGGAGGTCTAGTTCACCACAGGTCCCACCCCGTCTTGTTCACCACGTGTCCCCTCTGTTCTGTAGTGGCCGCTGGTGTATCCCTGGCATGGTAGGGCCTTGGGTAGGTGTAATTCACACATACTCCAGTCTGTTCTCAGTGTCCTCTCTAGATCCTTTGTTCCTGGAAGTAGACCAAATTGTAGGTCTTCAGATCACCTCTGCCACTCAGGGACTCAGTTCACTGCTGGGCACCTTCACCCAGCAGCACCCAATGCCAGGTGATTGGCTATCACGCCTGTCCCAGATGAGGCGGGTGTCTCTGAGAACCTGGGAAGAGGAGGGGCGAGGCTGTACTGATGTTGCTGAGACTTTTACGCTGCCCGCATCTGGGTGCCACTTGCTTGTCATTGGAGGCAGGGAGACATTGCCACTGAGGCACTATGCCTGCCCTCCCCAAAGGAGGATGCCATGTGCCACTTTTCTTAATGCTTCTTTTCCCTTCCTCAGGCCCTGCAGGTTCCCGATGGCGAGATTATGGTGCCTTGGCCATCATCATGGCAGGGATTGCATTTGGCTTTCACCAGCTCTACAAGGTGAGTCACCTTCTCAACAGCCATGTGTCCTATGTCCCTGTCACCCTCTGGCATTTAGCCCCCATCTCACGGGTCCTTGGCTCACTGTGCAAAAATGTTGCCCCACTTATCCCCGGAACCTAGTGATAATAGGGAGGCTGTGGTAGAGATTGGGGGAGATGTCTGGGGCAATTCCTGCCCTGCTAGAGAAGCTTGGCAGGCTCCAACCCACCTCTTGTCATGTTCCACCTCCAGCAGGATTGTAAGGGTCGTCCATGGACAGCGCCTGGCAGGTTCTTAGGGTAGTGCCCAGCCGCGTAAGAGGCAGAGTGACTTAGTGAGTAAGAGAATGGATACCAGGCCAGGCTGCCTGTGTTGAACCTTGGCCCTGCCTCTTAGGACCTGTGTGGGCACAGGCTCCATTCCCACCTGTAAAACAGATAATGGTACCTACCTCAAGAGGTTGTAGTGACAATCACAGGAGTCGGTGCCTCTTTGGAAAGGGCTTAGAACCACACCTGGCCTGTGGAAGTACTTTATACACCATTGTTCTACCTTAGTATTAAAACCAGAGCTGGGTACGGAAGTACCTCCCCACAGTCCTAGCTACTTGGGAGGCTGAGACAAGATTGTTCATTCCCAGGAACTCAAGACCACCCTGGGCAATACAGTGAGGCCCCATCGCTACAAAAAATTAAAAACTTAGCTGGACATGATGATGCATGCCTATAGGCCCAGCCACTTGGGAGGCTGAGGTGGGAGGATACTTGAGCCCCTGAGTTTGAGGTTGTTGTCAGCTATGATGATACCATTGCCCTCTAGCCCAGGCAGCAGAGCAAGACCCTGTCTCCAAAAAAAGGAGCAGTAAGAAGCCATCATCTTGGCTTTATAGAGACATAGTCTGGGTAGTGTATCTGCCCCTTCTTGATCTTGGATCATCGCTGATCTCAGAAATGAGGTTTTTAGTTGGTTACATGTGTGAGAATCTCTTGATTTTCATACTTGGGACATTTTCCACCTGAAACGTAAGGCTGCCTTTGATGAGTTTCAGCTCAGTTGTAGGTAATAATTCACACCGTGGTGGAAAAGCACTTTGCAAAATAGCAAATGCTTCTATACATATGCTAAATAATGATGTTCACTTAGGAGTCGCTCTTGAAATGAGTTCCCACAAACCCCTCCTGAGAGACCTTTTCCTTCCCTAGTACAGAAACCTTAATGGGGAAGTTTTTGTCCTCTTTCCTTCCAGAACCCAGTTAGATTAAGAACCAAAGTCATCTTCTGGTGACCCCCACCAGGCCTGTGCTGTCCTACCCCTGGCGACGCCCATTAAAGTTGGCAGCAGGTCCCCCAGTCCCCACCCCTGTCCCCCCAGGGCTTTGTCTCCCTTCCTGAGCAGGTAGCCTCCAGAGCACCTGCTCCTCCATCTGGCAGCCCCAGCACTCTGCTGTCCTCCCCCACTCCTTCACACCCTGACCCCCCTAGCCTCACGGCCAGTTACCAGCCATATCCCTCGTGCCGCCTTCCTGGATGTTCCCCTTGCTGGGTCGCCCTCCGGGATCCACCATCTTTTCCCCCACAGCCAGTTTCTTCTGGTCCCCCCCAATCCTCTCCCTTTTACCCCTGAATTTTAGTTCTGGGAGGATTTGCTTTTAACTCTTAAATAGAAGAAGCTTGCTCTGAGGATTTAGGTTTAGTTTAGGAAAAGACCAAGGTTGACCTCTTCAAGACTAGCCTTGAAACACTCATATATTACCTCCTGATAAAAGAACCAAGGGTCCCAGAAATCTGCTGTTGATTTTTCTTTAGTTTCTTGAGTCATTTTTGTTTATTTAATTTTATTCATTTGTTTCTGAATGAGAGATTGATTCACAGAGCTCATATAATTTTTACCTTAAAACTTCTAAAGTAGAATTTAAAAACTTTCTTTATGGGCTCAGCGCCTGTGGCTCAGCGGGCTAAGGCGCCAGCCACATACACCTGAGCTGGCGGGTTCGAATCCAGCCCGGGCCCACCAAAACAACAATGACGGCTGCAACCAAAAAGTGGCCGGGCGTTGTGGCTGTCGCCTGTAGTCCCAGCTACTTGGAAGGTGGAGGCAGGAGACTCGCTTGAGCCCAGGAATTGGAGGTTGCTGTGAGCTGTGATGCTACGGTACTCTATCCAGGGTGACAGCTTGAGGCTCTGTCTCAAAAATAAATAAATAAATAAAAACTTTCATTATTGAAGTATTAAAGCATCATTAAGAAAAATAAAAGGGCAATGCCTGTGGCTCAGTGAGTAGGGCGCCAATCCCATATACGGAGGGTGGTGGGTTGAAACCCAGCTCCGGCCAAACTGCAACAAAAAAATAGCCAGGCGTTGAGGCCAGTGCCTGTAGTGCCAGATACTGGGGAGGCTGAGGCAAGAGAATCGCCTAAGCCCAGGAGTTGGAGTTTGCTGTGAGCTGTGATGTCACAGCACTCTACTGAGGGCAATAAAGTGAGACTCGGTCTCTTCAAAAAAAGAAAAAAAGTAAAGAAAAATAACAGAACCCAAAATTTACCCATCACAGCAGACCCAAGTGACTTTTCTAGACCATGTTCCTTGTTTACTTCCTGCCCTTGTTCTGGCAGAATTTTTACACAGTTATAAAACTTTTCAAATATCTTGTTCATTTGCTTAGGGTTTCCAAAACTGGGGATGACGGAGAAAGTTGAGGGGCAGAATTCGAGCTTATAGAAGAGTAACCTAGCATGTGTCCATTCCTCACCCCCATCTGCTTCTTGTAGAAATACCTGCTCCCCCTTATCCTGGGCGGCCGAGAGGACAGGAAGCAGCTGGAGAGGATGGAGGCCAGTCTCTCCGAGCTGAGTGGCAGCATGGCCCAGACAGGTAAAGATTAATGACTCCATCAAGTCACCCCTCAAAGCCTCCCCTGAACAGCCCCTTCTCTGCCCCCTCCCATCTCTTTCCGTCTCCACTTTATGTGGTGACTTCATTTATCTGCTCTGAGAATCTGTTCACATTTGCAAATGAAGCCGCCGTCATTTCGGTTTAATTTGAAATTGCTTGTTTACTGTCGGCGCGGCCTCAATTAATTATGTTTTTACGGAAAGGCTCCCAACCTCAGAATATTAATAAGGGGAATAAAATGACAGCCTTTCTAAGGGCTGTAAAGTTCATTTTTAATTTCTGCTTCTATGAGGTTTTCAGGGGGGTTTTCAGTGGTTTTCTCCCTTCCCTCTAAGAATCCAACACGAGGTCAAGAGAGTCTGTAATTACTGTGGCTCCTGGGACCCCGTCCACCTCCTCTGTTATCGACTCTACAGGGCTCGCATTCATTGCCTAGTGCCCCAGTGATGGCCCAGATTAGCTGGGACCTGTCGCACTGGAAGTGTCTTCTCTCCTCTATAAACTTGTTTACTAGATGGAGGCTGGCTCTGAATCCAAAACCTGAGCACAGAGAGCAGGACAGCCCCATCCCAGTTAGAAGTCCATGTCCCTCTGGGCAATCCTCTGGTGCATCTGTCCCACTGACATTAGCAGTAGCAAGGCCTGGCAGGTCATGTGACCCCAGGGTGCTACACAGCCAGGCTCCGGGTTGGGTGGGGCAGGCGACAAGGAGCAATGGGAAATGGGCTTTGCAGTTTTAGCCACTCCTGTGTGTTGCTGAGGCCTGAGACCTGTCTTTCCCAGGATCGCACACTTTCTCCAGGTTCCACAAGGACATTGTGGGGCTGGGGAGATGAGGGATGTGGCATTGCAGAAGCCGGGAGAGCGGAGCAAATCATAACCAGCTGTAATTAGAGGGGAGAGGTTCTAGACGGATATACTGTTGACCACGGACAACTACACAATGGAAAGATAAAGTAGAAATACTAGAGGTTCGACACAGTGCAGGCAGATTACCCGGAGTGCAGATAAATTAGATGGATGGCGGGGGCTGGGTGGGGGGGTACAGATCAATTAGGTGGAGCAGGAACATGGGCAGCTCCTAGGTGTGTGGATGGAGAGAAAATCTCTGAGTATCAGCTTAACAATGTCACACCTGCTCTGTCCCCCAGTGACCCAGTTACAGACCACTCTCGCCTCTGTTCAGGAGCTGCTGATCCAGCAGCAGCAGAAGGTCCAGGAGCTCGCCCACGAGCTGGCTGCCGCCAAGGTACTTGTCCCTGTCCCTCTGACCTCCCAGGCCCAGGCCTGCCCCACACAGCCCTTTGCCCCATCCTGGTGCCCAGAGGGCCGCTCTGTCTGTGGGCCTGACTTTGTCTAGTTTCAGAGGGTTATGCAGCAGCAACGACATTGCCCTGCAGAGAAATGTGACAGTCGCTGTGTGTTTGGCATGGCATTTAACCATAGGGGCTGCCCTTTCTGTCTCTGTATCACCTCCCAACAGGAGGGAGGGAAGGCCGCCCTCTGCCTGCAGACCTGTCGTGGCAGCCATGTTGCCACAGCTCTGGAGGCTGTCAGTACAGGTGTGGGCTGGCCTCCACTTGCAAGTTCTGTTGCAAATCACAGCTTTGCCGAGAGGGGTTCCTGTGGGAAAGAGGAGGAATGTGCCATCACTGGGTTAGCAGCACCTGCCCAATCCAATGCATTGTACTGCAGGGGACAGGTTCTCTAAAGCCAGGTTTCATGGGTTCAAGTGAGCCTAAGGAGTTAGAACCAACCATGATAGACTGATATAGTATCCATGCCTCCCACCTAAATCTGAAGCAGTTTGGCAGTGTCTGATTCTAGGATCAGACTGCCTGGGTTAGAACCCTGGCTCTGCCACTTGTTAGCTGTGTGACCACAGGCAAGTTACTTAACCTCACTGAGTCTTAATTCCCTCATCTATAAAAAGGAGCTATAATGGTACCTACTTTGTTGGACTATTGGCATGCTTAGGATGGTGCCTGGCTCCAGCCAGCTCCTGGGACTGTGCAGGCCCTGGGTTCTATGTGAGTGGGTGTAGGGTCATCCCTTAGGCAGTGGCTTAGACAGGCTGGGTCCAGGAGACAGTGGCCTATTGGCTTCACAGTAGCCATTGGCCTCCCCATCTCCGCTCCCTACTTTGTAGCTGTGTGGCCAATGGGAGCTGCTTCCGCACAGCTTGTATGCTGAAGGGTCTCGTCTGAGTCATTCCCAAGTAAGCAGTCCCTCAGCACACAGCTAGATTTGGGCCAGGGCTGAAATCTTCTGCCTTGCAAAAATCTGTGAAGTGGGCATCTCTCCATTTCTGGTGGAATCTGAGTGCCTGTTATGAAGAGGGATCCCCTCCCTATGTCCGCCCCACATGTGGACATGGTGCCTGCCCTTCCTCCTTAGGCGTCTGTGGCTACCTATAGCCACCTCCAGCCACCGTGTGTGCTGTGGCCATAAAGCCTGCAGGAGGGTTGGTTACCCCATCCGCTGGCCTTGCTTGTATTATCTTTTGGATCACTGGCCTACCAATGGCCAGAAGCCATTCCGGAAATTGAAAAACTGTTTTCAGGCCTGTGCGTGAGATCAAGACCACATGTTGCCTTTTAAGAAGGAGTTGGGGGCCGGGCTCAGCGGCTCACGATTCCTAGCACTCTGGGAAGCTAAGGCAGGTGGATCCCTTGAGCTCAGGAGTTTGAGACCAGCCTGAGCAAGAGCTAGACCCTACTAAAAATAAAAAAAACTAGCCACATGTTGTGATGGGTGCCTGTAGTCCCAGCTACTCGGGAGGCTGAGGCAGGAGGATCATTTGAGCCCAGGAGTTTGAGGTTGCTGCAAGCTATAACGACACCACTGCACTCTACCTGGGGTAACAGGGAAACTCTGTCTCAAAAATAAAAAAGAAAATAAATAAATAAATAAATAAAATGGCTCGGCGCCTATGGCTCAACGGGCTAAGGCACCAGCCATGTACACCTGAGCTGGCGGGTTAGAATCCAGCCCGGGCCTGTCAAACAACAATGACAGCTGCAACCAAAAAATGTTCGGGCATTGTGATGGGTGCCTATAGTCCCAGCTACTTGGGAGTTGGAGGCAAGAGACTCTCTTGAGCCCAGGAATTGGAGGTTGCTGTGAGCTGTGATGCTACGGCACTCTATCCAGGGTGACAGCTTGAGGCTGTGTCTCAAAAAAAAAAAAAGAGAACGGAGGCAGGGGCCAAGATCATGCTGATGCAGGAGTGGCCTCAGAGTTGTTTGTGGTGGTGTTTTTGCCGCCCTTTCCGCGCCACAGCAGGGCCACTGGCCTGGCTTCCAAGCCCGTGTGTGAGGACTTCGGTTACCCCATAAACTAGATTCAGAGCTGTGTTTTCTCAGCTGTAATGTAAGTTTTTATAACTGACTTCCAAACTCCTACTGGAGCACTGTAAAAAATTAAAAAGAAGAGCTTTAAGTAATTAAAAATCCTACATAAAACTGAAGGCTGTGAGTTTTCTACAACTGTTTTTTAAAGAGATTGGCTAAAAAGCCCCAGATGTCAGATTTTATTTCTAAATCCTGGCATCTGGCACCATATGAGTTTGGAAATCTGAGTCCTTTGTAGGCCGGTGAGTGGAAATTGCTCCCTTGTTAATGGGCTGCTGTCGCTTTCAAGGTCTCAGAGAAGCCAGAACAGTGGCTCCTGGGTCCTTGCTGTCTGGTGGTCTGGAGTGGGGGACCCTAAGGGAACATGTGTCAGAGTAGAGGGTGTGCTGGCGCTCACTCCCAGGCCGTCCAGGTTTTCCTTCCTGATACCTGCAACCCCTCTGAGGGGCTTCTCCCGACAGAGTGTGCCCAGCTGGGCTGCCCGTAGGGGAGTGCCCACAGCAGCCCCCACATCAGGGGCCAGGCCTCCGTGAAGCCTCCAGGGATCCACAGCAGACTGGCAGGGAGTAGCCAGGACCGTCCCTCTTCCAGCTTATGAGTAGTGTGTTGGAGAGAGCCCTGCATCACTGGGCACTTGACTGTAGCCTTCACACTGGCTGTGCTGGCCTCAGGGTGAGGCCATCCTCCATAAACACGCTTCCCAGGCAGCTTGGTCACCAGCAGCCCCATCTTGGGGGATCTTGTTCTTCATTTCTTTCAGTAGGGTTGGCCAAAGTAAGGTGCAGGTCTCGGGAATTATCTGAAAACACTGTTACACTCAAAGGGGAAGGTGTACATTGAAGAGTAGTGCTTGTCAGAGACCACTGTGGCTGTCGTTTCCTCCCCTGGCCGCCTCTGAGGAAGGAATAAACGTCAAGTTGTTTGCTTGGTGGCTTCTCTGTACTGAGCCTCCAGGCCTCCCAGGAGAATAGCTATGAATGGATGATGTGCCCACAGGTAGCTTTGCAGATGGTGGGGGCCCAACCCAGGGACCTGCTGGTGAACTGCCTCTACTCCTGGGGAGCAGGAGGTCCCCGAGCTGTGTGGGAAGGTCCTGTCTCATGGCAAAGCCTGTCTTGTGGGCCTGCTGGAGATTAGGCTGCAGGAATGGGCTGGGCAGGGACTCAGCTGACATTGGTATCCCTGATGCTCCTGGTGGTGTCCAGGTGCCAGGCCCAGATACCCACCAGTGTTGAGCAGTGAGTTTGCTTCTGTGTGTGGTGGTGGTTTCTCTTAGAGGGGAGAGGGATTTAGGTGGAGGGGGTAGTTGGTGTAGGATGGTCCGGGTTTATGGTATTGTCTTTTGTCTTAGTGGACATTTCGAACACCCACTGACACAGAGGGAGTCAGGTGTCCCGTCAGCCTCATCCCTGCCACCCCACCCCAGGATACTTTAAAGCAAACCCCAGACCTTGTATCACTTCATGTGCAGACTGTTCACCTGCTTCCCACAAGATCAGGGCTCCTTTGTTGTTATTATTTTACTTTGCATTTGCATAATCCCATGTCACCTAAAAACATGTAATAATTCCTTAATATCATCCCAAACAGAGTTGTGGGAATGTTTGTTTTGAGGGTGTTGTCACTTATACAGAGAGACACAGTCAGGCAGAGCAGACCCAGAATGCCCCTTGTGCTGCTGCTGGTACCCAGGGCCCTCCTGGAGCCACAGTCCCTCCTGCTGTGGGTGGGAGAGTCCCCTATCTGATCCTTATGCTTTGACCTCCAGGCCACTACATCTACGAACTGGATCCTGGAGTCCCAGAATATCAATGAACTCAAGTCGGAAATTAACTCCTTGAAAGGGCTTCTTTTGAATCGGTAAGAGAGATGGCTCGGACTCTGCTCCAGCTGGGCCTGGAAGGGGGGACTGGGAGCTTGTGGGCTGGCTAGGCAGTCCGGGGGTGGGTGCCCCCAAGGGCCCTGTGTGGCCACTGATCGAGCCCCATGATCCAGACTGAGGGTGGGGACTGTTTGAGCTTCTCTTTTCCTGTCCACTCCAGGGGGACAGCCTGCAGCACTCACAGAGTTGGGAGATTCACGCAGTTCCTCAGACCTGCCAAGGCCTTATCAAGGACAGCTTGAACCAAAAAAGGGGCCCTATGAGTTGAGGGAACACCCTGGTTTGGCCTATCTTGAAATGGGTTCAGAGTAGGTCATCCCTCCTTGACTCCTGGGAGACCTGGTGGTCACAGCTTTATCCCTAAGAAAGCCTCTGCAGGAGGCCAGCAGTCCCTGTGCCCACATAGCGTGGAGAGAACCACTGCAAAGGCCTAGGCAGAGCCAGTCCTGCCTCCCTCCAGCTTTACTGGGTATCCTCTGTCATCCTTGAGCAGTGACAACACATTGTCACCAGCATAGCCCAGAATGTAGGGTGACCAAGTTGGCCTGGTTTTCCTGGGACTGTCCTGTTTTTCAAATTGGAAGTCTGATGTCCAGCAGCCTCTTAGCCCTGGAAACCGGGATGGTTGGTCACACTCTTGTTGCCCTGCTGGGTTAGTGGGGGCCGTGGCGGGGGGGAGCAGCCAGGTGGGCACTTCACTAGGAGTCAAGAGTAAGGGGTGGAGGGGTTTGTGTCCCTGCCAGGAGACACCATTTTCAAGGCCAACCACTTCATAGTCCTCCCTGAGGAAAGGAAAGTGTCCTTGACAGAGGTGTGGCCCAGCTCAGGAAAGGTCCCAAGGGTTGTCATTAGGAGAGATCCTTCATTTTCCCTGATCTAGATCAGGGCTTTTGAGGCAGGGGCAGAGAGAGTAGGCTGTTGGTTGACATTGGAATCAAGAAAATTGCACATTAGATTTCTTGTTGGTGATCAGGACATTGTGGGTAAGTGGCCTTGGTGTGTGTGTCCCTAGGCCAGTGCTGGTGGGATGGGACAGGGCTTGGTTTTGGCTCAGGCAGAGATGGGCCCACCTGCCAGAGAGTTCCATCTTTGAGCCTTGCCAGCTAGACTTGACCTCCAGGTCCCTCTTGGAATTGGCTTTGGTCTGGGCTGGCTGCTGGCTCAGGGCCCAGGAAGGGAACATGGGAGTGGAAGAGAGGGCCACTCTTCCCTGTGCAGGGAGTTGAACTCAGAAGTTTTCTAGCAAAGTGCACCAACATCGCTCTTTAGGTTCTGATGTCTCTGACTACTTCGTGAGTGGCACCTTGCCCTTTTGCCCAGGCCATAGACAGGTGAGAACTGAGGTCTAGGGTCCTCAGCCTTAAGCCCTTTTTGGCTCACACTTTCTCCCTCTCCTGGCCACCACAGTGCTGAAGATGAGCAGGAAGCAGCTTCAGGGCATGGCAGGCCTCCTGGGTCCGGCCATCCAGGGGCACACACCATGGCCAAGTCCCCTGAGGGTATGAATCCCAAGACCTGTCACCAATCTCCTCTCTTGCTTCCTCCGCCAGGAGGCAGTTCCCTCCGTCCCCCTCAGCCCCGAAGATCCCCTCCTGGCAGATTCCAGTCAAGTCGCCATCGCCCTCCAGCCCTGCGGCCGTGAACCACCACAGCAGCAGTGACATCTCCCCAGTTAGCAACGAGTCCACGTCGTCCTCGCCTGGGAAGGAGGGCCACAGCCCCGAGGGTTCCACTGTCACGTACCACCTGCTGGGCCCCCAGGAAGAGGGCGAGGGTGTGGTGGACGTCAAGGGCCAGGTGAGGCTGGAGGTGCAGGGCGAGGAGGAGAAGAGGGAGGACAAGGAAGACGAGGAGGATGAGGACGACGACGTGGGCCACGTGGATGAGGAGGACTGCCTGGGGGTGCAGAGGGAGGACCGCCGGGGTGGGGATGGCCAGATCAATGAGCAAGTGGAGAAGCTTCGGCGGCCCGAGGGCGCCAGCAATGAGAGTGAGCGGGACTAGCCCTGCCTGTCTGTCCGTGACAGTGGCCACACCTGCCTCCTCCTCTGGTCCTGGAGCCCAGGTAGGGGACAGAGCTGTCCTTGGCTGTCTGCGGCCTAGCGGCGATGTGGGGGTCGCCGCTCTGTCCACCAGTCTCCTCTCACCTGCCTGCCAGCCCCAGCCTACCAGTTCCTCAGCCCAGCCCCTGCCAGCCCCTCTCCCAGACAGACATCCTGTACGGCATATGTTTGCTGCGTGTCTTGACTACCGTGACACCGCGCATGGCCAGAGCTAGTGTCGTCACCTGCCTTCCCACCTCTTGGCAGAGGAGGAGCTGTAGTCCCTCTGGTGTCCACCATCTCCCCCACCCTCCCCAGCCCTGTCCCCACACCCCTGGGGTGCCTGTCCCCAGTCTCAGCTGTGCCCTGTTGCCCTCCCAAACAAGTGAAACCACCCTGCACTTGGGCCCACCCCCGTGTGCCATGTACCGGCTCAGCTAATCCCCTGACGAGCCCGGCCCGGGGCCCTCCTTCCCTGCAGGGAGCACACGTTCACCTGTGTGATCATGTATAGATTGCAGAATATAAGAGAGGCCTGTACATAATTGTAATAAATACAAGTTGCCACTATTTAATTCCTGCCTGTGGCTGCCTGTCTGCTGCTGGCACCTTGTTGCCCCTGAAGTGGGAGAAGCCTGGGGCAGGGCCTGGGGCCTGGGCAGGCCCTGTCCTGGGGCGGCTTCAATAGCTGCTCAGCTACACTTGGAGGGGCCGTTCCTCAGCCCCGGGGATCTGCCAGAGGCGACATTTTCCTGACCACAAGAGAAGGGACCGCATGTTACTGTATATAGACCTGCTGCGGTGGGATGAGCTCTCCTTCCTTAAATGGATGCGTGTTTCCCAGGAGGGCGTGTGTCCTCACTTCCTCCCCTGTCTCCCTTCAACTTCACAGAGCATTTGGCTGAAACAGGAGAGCAGGGCAGAATTCCTTCCGAGGGGCTGTTAAGCCTTGGGGTGTCAGGACCTAGCTTGGGGGATATGGGTGCTGTAGTAATGTCCATGCACCTTGAGGGGACACAGCGGCTTTGGAAATAGCACCCACAGCCGCTGCGGGCGGAGCTACCCCTCCATGCCCTGGGAGGGAGGAGGACATGGTGGCTGGGCAGACACTTGGCCCTGTGGCTGTTTTGTCCCAGAAGATATCTCAGCCCCGGTCTCAGGCTCCTCTCCCCATGTAGCAACCCTTCCTCACATTGTGGAGGCAGCAGGACACTGCTTGGCCTGAGCCTGACCCAGAGTGTCAGCCCCTGGGCTGGTTTCCATCCTGCAGGTTGTGTCTTTCACACTCGGCCTCACTGGATGCCCCTCTGGGCTATGATTCCAGCTGTTCCCTGGAGACAGCAGGGTCCAGGTTGAGGGTCACCATGCGGTTTGTTCTCCGTCCCCAGCCTCCTTATTGCCCCTGAAGCAGCATGTTTCTCTGTTCCCAGGGCTACTGGCCTTGTCTTGATGAGGGGACCTTGCCCTGCCTGGGGACCCCAGCAGTCCCAGTGTCCGGGAGCCAGGCAAGTGGAAGAGAGGGACCAGTGGGGCCAAGAGGGCCAGGCCGTGTCCCTGACCTGCTGTGCCATGGACCCTCCATGGCCAGTGGAATCCCACAGGTCAGTGATTGAGAAGTTGCCCCTTAGTTGGTGCATGTTGGCCATCATCTATGACTTTTTGGAGGCCCTTCCTCCAGTGGGGCCGATGCTATCACTGCTGGGGCTGGTGCGAGCAAGAAAAGCACGGCTGTGACCGGGGCCTCCCTGAGCACCCCTCTCTCTCCACAGCCGGGGATTCTCTCTCTGTGGGGCCTTGCGGGGTGAGTAACCCGTGGATCCCTGGGTTCAAGCACAGGGGAGAACAGGACAGAAACCTTTGGCCTGGAGGCCTTTTGCCCCCATGGGTCCTGAGCACCGAATTCGGCCTTTGAGGACAGAGTCTGGCATGATTTCAGGGAGAGAAAACCCCTCCCCAAAACGGCGTGAGCCCTGCCTAATAAAGGCAGCTGCTGGACCAGGGAAAACAGCCCTTTGAAAAAAAGCCTTTCATTAGAAAAATAATGCATTTCATCCAAATAAGGTAAAAATATTCGGAATGGGGCAGAAGTGAGCAGCGGGCAGCGCTTGTCAGGCCCTTTCTGGAAGGGAGAAGATGATTAACTCAATTATAGTATATTTTTATAAAGTGTCTTTTAAGAAAGAGCTAGCCCTGTGCTTGGAGGCCACGAGACTATCATGACCTCTACCGGGACACACTCGCCCCGGGCCCCGGGATCTCTCCCAGCTCCTCTGGTGACTCACTGGTTCCACCTTGGGCAGGGGTGTCTCATTTGGGAAAGACAGGGGACCTAGAGGAGCATGCCAGGTAGCAAGGGAGCTTCCTGGGGATGGGGCCTTGGCTGCCTGGGGACTGCGCTCTCTCAGGAGGGGCCGAGGCATGGGGTGCCAGGCAGTGCCCGGTGGTGTAGTTGCTCTCAGCCCTGCAGGCACCTCTTGGGACCTCCAGAGGTCGGAAAAGGGAGCATGACCCTGCCAGGTCAGGTAAGGGGATGCTGAGTTTGTACCCCAAAGTGCTGATTTTGTTTCCTTCTCGTGGAAGGAAAGCATATATCTGATGTTTAGGAATCAGTATGGCAGGGAGAAAGCCTGAGAGCATCTTCTTGCCCCTTCTGCCTTTCTCACGTCTCTCTGCGTGGTGTCTCCCTGTCTCCCCTACTCTCTCCTCCCCGCTTCCCTCCTTCCCGCCCCTCCTCCCTCCCTTCCTCTCTAATAAAAGCAGGAAGGTCTTCAGTGTTTGTGAACTTCTCTAACAGAACAGCAAATTGTGCTTGTCTTTTGGGGCCCTCACACCCAGATGGAAGTAAAAGAGTTTTCTGGAAGGTCCTCTACTGCCCTCCTTGCTGTGTCCTGCCCAAGAGGAAGGAGGAGTGTGGGCAGGAGCAGCTCTCCCTGGGTCGGACACCCTGGTCCCCAGGAGTTGACTTAATCCTAATGTTTCCCATCTGTTGTTTAAACTGGCTCCTGCTGAGGCACCCAGAGGGGAGGGTCAGAAGCTCCAGGTGGGTCCAGCAGGAAGTATGGGGCTTCCACCGGAGGTGAGATGATACGCTGGGGGTGCCCTGTGCTTGTCTCTTGCAGGAGAGGCCCGCTGTTCTTCTGGCCTCTGCTCCTTGCTGCACTGGACCAGCCACTGCCTGGCCAAGCAGAGTCACACAGCAGACACCTCCAGGCCACTGGATATGTAGCCACCCCTTGCTCCACATCCAAGCGGGCATGCACCAACACGCGTGTGGCATACATGTGCTCACAGGGCCCAGTGAGCCCCATGCTCTGATAGTCCCCCACCCCCATACCTTCATATGCTGGCCACAGCTCAGACCATGGCTCTCAGATGCTCTCTTTAATGCACCAAGGGGTGACTTTGCTTGAATCACAAAAAACATTAATGGTTTCCTTTCACAGTGGTGTACTATATTTATTTAGAGATAAGATCTTGCTCTGTAGCCTAGGCTGGAGTGCTGTGGCATCATCATGGCTCACTGTAGCCTCAAACCATCCTCCCACCTCAGCCTCCCGAGTAGCTGGGACCAGAGGTACCTGCAACCAGGCCCAGCTAAGTTTATCCAGAACTTTAAAGTTCATGATCTAGAAGACATGAGATGTGTTAGGGCTTCATAAGGAGAATGCCTGGAACCTTTGCTTGTGCTTTGACAAGTGTTGGAAAGACCTTCCTTAAAGGTCCATGGCTTTAAACAAACCCTTTACATTCAGTCCAGCCTTCCACCCCGCAGCCTAGGAGGATTGCTTCCAGCCCAAAACCAGTTCCAAGGGGGCCTTGGGACTCAGGTGTGGCTGAGGGAGGCTCAGGGCCAGGAGGTTTTTTGGTGAGGACTCCCCAGTGGTGTGGGGCTTCTGTAAGACCAAGCGGCTGAGTTTGGCTACTCTGACACTGGCTCTGGGCCTACTGGGAGCCACCTCCTGTCTGACCTTCCTAGGGGTCGGGGCCTTTCCTCCCTGCAAGGTGGCCAAGAGGCCTGACCCAGGGCTGTGGAGGCAGTGCTTTGTCCCTTACATCTGTGCCCTGGCCTTGGCCCTGGACCAATGCTATCTGTGGATGTACTGTCCAGTATCCTGGATGTGGTGCCCAGAGAGGGGGCTGCTCCATCACTGTGTGTCCGGGCAGGAAGAAGGCGAAGCCGCTCCTTGGTCCAGCTCCACATGGGTGATGCTGCTGCCTGTACTGCCCCAGTTGGGCCAGGTCAGTGGGAGGTGGGCAGGCCTGTGAGCTCAGCCATGAGCCTGTGCAGCTGGTTCTGACTCTTCCCAAGAGGTCACAAAACTTCAGAATTTGCCTCAGTTTGGGTAGGAGTATCAACCCACACCACAACTAATTAACTCCCAGAAGGAACATGTTTTACTGCATTTCCTGCGAGTCCAGCCAGCCACAGGTGAGGTTGTAGGGCCCACTCCCTGGCCCTGGGGGGGAGGGTGCTGTCCACAGCAACAGTGTCCTGCTCCCCTGACACCCTGGCCCCTACCCTGAGCTGGGCTCAAGCCCTTCATGATCACTGCTCTGGGCCCTGGCCTCCTCCTGCCCAGTGTGTGTGGGTCCCTGAGGCCCAAGAGACCTGGGGGTAGGTGGGCAGGAGGCAGTTTTGAAGTCTGGCTAAGGTCAGCAAACTGCCCTGAGTCTCTGGCCTCCCTCCCCTGGGCAGTTCTCCCAGAGCTGCCCACTGAGAGGGTGCCCAGAGGGAGCCTGTGGTCGCACCACCCACCCACACTGAGGTCGTGGCTTGGCTTTCTGCCTCCCCCCAGGCCCCACGGGAGCTCCAATAATGGTTTTAATTTGTTGAACTTGTGTTTTATCCCATAAATTAGTCACTGTTTTATTTAACAGAATCGAGATATCCACAAACAATAGGCGAGTTCCAACTTGAACATTTTAATAAGACAGAAAAAAGTATATATTTTCGTGTCTGTTATAAACATATTTATGTAAATAGCCTGCGGGCTGCGTTCCAGGAGGAAAGAAGAAAGGGAAGGGCCTCTGTGCTGAGGCTGGGCTGAGACAGTTCTGCACTGGAGCATGAGACTGCGGGTGCTCTGGGGCCCTGGGCATCTGGGGCCACACCAGGCTTAGCGGGGGAGGAGCACGCTATAGCGACTTCATCTCTAGCCCCTAAGTCTCATCAGGAACGTGGATGGGATGTCCCCCTGCCAGGGGTGTGATAGGCCCCACACGCATTCCCTTCTTGACCTGGGAAGCTCCAGCTCCTAGAAGTCAGCTGAAGGCAGGACAGGAGAGATGATATGGACCAAGATTCACCTGGTGGGAGTGTCAGACCGAGTGGCCACCAAAGCCCTTCCATTGGGCACTCTGGGGTAGGCCTGGTGGGCCATGATATCAGGTCAGGGCTGGCAGGCGCAAGCTCTGGGCTGGTGGCTTTAGACCCAGGAATTGGCCTTCTCTGGCTCTGTCACCACGTGCTCCAGGCAGGAGCTGCGCCAGCATCCGGATAGGATCCGGGTACGTGCCGTTCCCAGCCCGGGCAGGTCCCTGCAGGAAGAAGGAAGGAGCCGAGGGAGGCGGCAGAGGACGGCCCTGCCAAGTGCGGCGTGGTAGCCTTGGCTGGGAGAGGAGAGGCTGGCCAGGGTGGGTATCCAGAAGAGGCCTCAGAGCTTTTGCCCAGTGCCCCAGACCTGGCAATGAAGGTGGCTCTGGAGTGGTGAGCTGGGCCTTTGGGCAGGGCTGGGGGGCTGCGAGGAGGCAGCCTGAGTCCCCCTTCTCTGCCCCCAGCAACACAGGCGATCTTGGCCTGATGCCCTGGGGCAAACGGGTCTGTTCCCCACTTCCCTGCCAGGGTCGAAGGGTGATCAATGCTTCCCCCTACCACTGGCACAGGCACCTGGCTGTGTTTGTGTAGCCCCACACACCTGGGTCACAGCCATCTACTTGGGGGTGATTTAAAAAATAGAAGGTAACTCAATAGATTTTTTTTTTCCAGTTTTTATTGAGTGAAAATGTCAAACCTTGCATCAGTCATGCAAAAAAAAATCAAATAAATAAAACACATATATTAAATTTCTAATAGCACTAAATTCAAGTGGAAAAATATTCAGTTATTAATAACCAGGTGCCGAGGAGACCAGATTCAAGTAATCAGAGCACACGCTGTTCAGTTCGGTTTTCATGTTCTGCATTTTTTGTCTCAAAACCTCTCTATATATCTCTATATATCTATATATGTATATACATATAGATATATACACACATATGTGCATACATATTATTTTATATTTATATATATATACACATACATAGTTATAAAACATTAAAAAGAGCATTGGTGGATCAAGCATTGTTTTCCCCACAGAAAGAAAATAAAACAAAACTTCACGTTAAAGTTCAAAATGAGCTAGCAATGGCTTAAGTCCTAGTGTGCAATATGAGGGTTACAAAAGGCTGGACTTCGCGCTGTCGGCATCTTCTTTTTTTTTTTTTTTTTCTTTGATTTTGCTACATTGAAAAGTATGTGTGTGTGTGTTTGTGTTTTCCTTTACAACCCCCCCGCCCCCCATGGTTCTGTGTCTGGGCAGACGCTCCACACCAGCACGTGGTGCCCACAGCTGGGGTCTCTGATGGGGGCTGTTTAGAAAACAACTCATTTCTTGGTGACTCAGGGATACTCTGTCTGACCACTCCTCCCTCCTGGCTCCCTGTCCAGTTCAGGTAGTCCTGGCGCTCTGGCTGTGGGCAACCAAGAGGACAGAAAAAGGAAAGAAAAAGTAAACCCTTGCCCCCCCATGGGTCAGGGCCCCCCCCTTGGACACTTTTGAGGAGTGGGCTTCTGGGTGACAACCTCCAGCCCTCAATCAATCCACCGCTGGGCCTGTCCTCCCCTGCGGCCTGATCTGACCTGACACTGGCTGGTGGCCCAGAGTAGAGAAAGTGGACAAAAGAGGCCCTAGGCCACCTGCCCTCACCAGGGACCGGACCAGCCCCAGGCCCAAGGATCTCAGAGCCACTGGCCAGGTGTGTGCCTACCAGGTGAGGCCCTGCACTGTGCTCATCTCCAGAAAGGGGGATGTCTTGAAAAAGGAACCAATTCTAGGTGGGCTGCACCACCAAAGAAGCATCCCAAACAAAATTTTAAAACAAACTGGGGGAAAAAAAAAGCCCTATAAAGCCACACGCATAACCAATAGAGAAAAACTCAAATGTTAAATTAACTACAAACTTGTATCAACAATAATAGTCCGTTTTTTTGTCTCTACAAAATTCAAGTTAAAAGTTGGGATCCCGCAGCTCCGGTCAGTGCCAGCCTTGAGACTGCTGAGGCCTCTGGATAAACCCCAGCTCCAGCCTGGGCCTGGGCGGTCTGCACTCTCCCCATGCCTGCTTCTTTTCCTTTTTGTTCTATGTAGAATAATAACCTTTACAGGAAAAAATACTGTACAACTTTCTGGTACTTTTTTCCACTCTGAATATTAAAGCCAAAACCAGTCGCGTCCTTCCTATTTGCACCACCAGGGCAGCCAAGCCCGGCCCTGGCTCCCTGCTCTCTGGTGCAGCGGTGTCACCACACAGACCAGACCCGGCCCTGGGGGGCGGGGCGCGGCCACGAATCGCCGCGCTGGTGGCTAACCCATGAGATTCCCTCGACGGTCCCTGTAGTGTCAACCATGCTGGCCGCCTTCTGCCCTCTCCCCGGGCAGGGGGAGGGTCTTAGCTGCACTAACGCGAGGCCCCGCCCCCATCCCCGGCTAGGTGGGGTCCCGGCGACCCCCGGCCCGGCCCAGTCCTCAGCACGAGTGGCGGGGCTCCAGCCATCTCGTCCCAGGACCCCTGCCACTTGGCCCCGGGGCAGAGCACCTTGTTTCCCTGAAGACCCCCACGCTTCAGCTAGAAAGGGCCGCCGGCAGCCTGTCCTTCGGCTGCCGAGTTGCGCGAGCCGGGGCGCCGCGGAGCACCAAGGGGTCCCCACCTGTCCTGAGACGGACTCGGGGTCCGGAAGCACCGGCGGGGCGGGCGGGGCGAGCGGACCCAAGCGCGCGGAGCTCTGTTCAGACGGAAGTGTCACATATAAATAGCATTTCCTACAAAATCTGGGACAGCGGTGGCCACCTCCCGGCCAAGCAGGGCCGGCGGCGGCTAGGGCGAGGCGGCGGGCGCGGGGCCGGGGGCGCCCAGGGTCGCCAGGCCCGGGGTCCGCGCGCCCGTCCCTGCAGCCTCGGCCGCCGCCTCGGGCAGCGACTCCTCTGAGTCGGTACGCAGGTCCTCGTCCTCGTCATCCTCATCATCGTCCTCATCCTCGTCGTCGTCGTCTTCGTCGTCGTCCTCGTCCTCCTCGGGTAGCTCTAGCTCCTCGTCCTCGTCCTCCTGCGACGACTCCCCGGCCGCAGCCGGGCCGGGCACGGCGGGGCCCTCTCGCGGCCCGGGGGCGGTGTCCGGCGGCCCGGGGTCGCCCGCATCGCCAAGTGCCAGGCCCAGGCCGGCGGCCGCCGTCTGCAGAAAGAGCAGCGAGCCCCCGGGCTCGGCGCCCAGCGTGAGCGAGCCGTCCAGGCTGACGGGCGGCCCAGCCGCGGTGCCCTCGGCCAGCGGCTCGCCCCGGTCCTGCTTCTCGTGCTTGCGCTTGTGCGAGTCCATCTGCGACATGCCCACAACCGTGTGGCGGCAGCCCGGGTAGGTGCAGTGGAAGTGTGAGCACTTGAGCTTGTACTTGCAGTCCGGCACCGTGCAGTCGGCGCTCGAGCTGAACTGGCGGAAGCCCGCGGCGCTGATCACGTCCTGCTTGCCGTGGTGCTTGCGGTGCGCCGTGACCTTGGTACTATCGGTGCAGCGGAAGCGGCAGCGCAGGCAGTGGAAGTGCGTGCTGGTGCCAGAGAAGGGGCAATCCGCGAAGTGGCAGCTGAGCGAGGCCTTGAAGCGCTTGAAGTCGTCCAGCACCAGGTTGTCCACGCGGTCGTGGTGTTGCGCGTGCTTGTACATGTGCGTGCGCCCGCAGAACTTGTAGCCGCAGTTCTCGCGCGTGCAGTGGTAGTGGGTGACCTTGAGCGAGAACTGGCAGGCCCCGTCCTTGCAGTCCTCGTAGAGGTCGAAGCGCCGGAAGCCCTCCAGCATCATGCCTTCGTCCAGCATCTTGCGCGAGGAGGCTGTCTTCCGCCGCTTGCCAAATGGCGACATGTCCTCAATAATCCAGAAGCGTTTTTTGGCCCCTGAGGCTGTCGGCATGGAGATGGTGTTACCTGGAGGGTGGTGGTGGGGAGGTCAGTGCAGAAGGGGTGCTCCCTTAGGCTTAGCAGTGGCCTTGCGGGCACCATTCCCAGGGTCACTTCACTTAGGGCCCCTATCCTGCTCCAGGTGCCACAGGGCAGCATGTAGGGACAATGTAGCCTCCCCAGGTCTGGAGGCCCTCCCTACTCCCACCCCACTTCCTCCCCACCCCCAAGACAGTGGTAGGTGGTCCTAGGCTTCCCCTTGTCTTTTGTGTCTACAAGATGACCCCTGGGATTCTGCCCCAGTGGGGGCAGACCAACCAGCTTTGGGGGATGTGGTGGCTGCTTCCTGGCCGGTTTGGGTGGGAAGTAAGGACACGTCCTGGTGCTAATTGAAGCTGAAGGGGGAATCTAGGTCGGCAGAATGTAATTACCCAAGTTGGATGGGGGCCAGGACACCATCACAGGCCTGCCTCTAATGAGGGACAAGCTGGCTCCTCTTCCCGCCGGCTCACCAGTTTCCCAGCTGCCCGCCTGTCTGCACAGGGGACCTGCCTACTCACAACAGGGGTGCCAAGCGCCCCAGGGCTGTGTGGGGCTGAACCTCCCTGCCCCAAGGAACACCTTCTCCTTGGTGCCAGAGGTTCTTTAAGGTCTCGTTGGAGTTTTCTGCTCCTAGTGGGTGGGGAGAGGGCAGCCCTGCTGAGGGGCAGGTCTCAGAGCTCTGACCACCTCTGCCTCTCTGCTCAGGGCCTCCTACCTAGGCCAGGGCTGGAGCAGCTCAGCCAGGGATGGATGCCCATCTATGCCTACCTGGCCCCAGCCTCCTTCTAGAACATAGGATGCCCCACTGTCAAGGGGGAGGTTGTGCTTCTTTATCCCTTTCTGGGAGGCACCTGTAGTCCCTACAGCTGTGGGTGAGCGGAACTGGTTGCATGGGGAGCTGGTCCAGCACGTCCTCCACCCCCAAAACAACAAAAGAAACTCTCAGGCCCAGCCCTAGCAGAGCAGGTGCTGGGCATCCTCTGGGCTTCTCCCACCTGGCCACCTGGCTCAGCCCACCTGAACTCGTAGACACCATCTGCACTGCCAATCAGGGAAAGAGGTCCAGTCACCATCCTGAGCAGATGCAGGGAAACCAAGGGGTACCCAGGTAGGGGCAAGGAATGGTCTCAGGCCCTGACACTCAGCTGTGTGAGGAGCAGCTGCTGTGGCCCTGAAGTCAAAGTCTGGCCATGCCAGACGCAGAGTTCTTGATGGACTGAAGCCCACAATTGTGGGGACCCTTGGCCCTGGTCCTTGTAGTGACTCCTGGGCCCTGACACAGAAGCTCTACCCAGTCAGGATGGAAAGCAACAGGAACCAGAGGAAAAGATAGCTGGGTGATGTCTACACCCATCGGACAGGGCAGGCCCTATCCCTGTGGGGCACCAGATATGGGGGAGACACGAAGAGGCACCTCTGCCACTCAGCATTGCTTAGGGGCACAGAGATTTCTTCTTCCCACTCAGCCAGGGGGTGGGGGCTAGGCTCAGGCTAGAATCAGAAAGCCCTGAACCTGGTGGGTCCCAGGCACCAGCAAGCCCTCGGGAGCACATCTCTGCCTCTCCCTAGTGCCAGGTCCCAGGCAGACTCCTGAGAACAGGAGGGACAGGCTCTGCCTTGCCTTGAGCTGAGAAAGTGGACTCACAGGGTGTCCGGCAGGGATGTGGGAGTGGGCCAGGCACTGCCATCTCTGAGGCCTGAACGACTGCTGGGAAGGGGCAACTCTGTCCTGCCTGGTGCTGGGCAGGAGCCACAGGGAGCTGGGCACAGAGACCAGATTCTTGCCTCAGGAGTGCCTGGCCAT
Source organism: Arctocebus calabarensis (assembly GCA_963573935.1). Taxonomy (NCBI): domain Eukaryota; kingdom Metazoa; phylum Chordata; class Mammalia; order Primates; family Lorisidae; genus Arctocebus; species Arctocebus calabarensis. The sequence goes on from CAUYON010011079.1 coordinate 31,285, forward strand.
GAACAGGGGTCAGGCCATGGACCATGACTTTGAGGGTCAACTAGGGTGACAGAGACCTGGTGAGAAGGCACATGTAAGTTACCTGCGGCGTCCTGAACTAGGGGGACGTCACTTTTTACTGGAGTTGGAGTGGCAGTGATGGGCGGGAAGCTGGGCGGGCTGTTGATGGGGTGGGCCAGGCCCCGGCTGGCTCCGAGAGTGGCACTGAGCAGAGAGTATGAGAAACAGGACGGAGAGAAGAGGCATGGGAGGGAGGGGAAGGGTGGCCGGAGCACACCCGTCGAGAAGGATGTGCTTGGTGGGGGCTGCGGGGCCAGGCGGGCAGCCTCATCACCGGTGGCAGCAGGAGGAGGAGGAGGAGGAGGAGGAGCCGGGCAGCCTGGAGAGGGTGGAGAAAAGCAGAAAAAAAAAAAAAAAAAAAAAAAACAGAAACCAAAACAAAGAACAAACAAACAAAAAGAACCAAAATGAGAAACCCAATGGCAGAAGCAAGTATGACGTTAGAATGTGTGTGCAGATGAGCAGAGAGAGGTGCCACAGAAGGGGCAAGAGAGCGGCCAGGAGGGGCTGCGGGGAGGCCACAGGGGCAGCAGGGCCCAAGAGCATGGGGCGGGGCTGGGGGCTGCGCTGCTCTACTCAGTAGCTCTCACAGGGACAAGCCTGGGTCCTCTTCTGGAAGCTGTGGCGAAGGGCAGAGTGCAGAGAGGCAGGAGGATGGCGGGAGGGCCTCAATGACCCACATGCCCCAAGCCAGCTCTGCCACACACCAGCCTGTTCTCTTTGAGGCTGCTTGACCATGAACTTTCTGTCCCAAGCTGGACCCAGTGGTGCTGGTCCTTGGGAGGACGACCTGGCCCAAGCCAGAAGCCGCCTGGACGCCAGCTCACCTGCTGCAGTGCTCTCGTTGCCCACAGGGGTGCTGGAGCAGCTTCGGTCCATGGTGGACGACTCAGAGGACACAGCGCCTGGGCTGCAGCCTGTATAGTCCATGTACTCGTCTGTCTCAGTGTCCATCAGGCTTGGGGGGCCCTGGAAGGAAATGGGAAATTGGGTTGGGGGCCACGCTTCCCACAGGGGACAGGTGGGAGGCAAGCACGGGACTGTCAATGTACTCTGGTCACTCTGGTCGGGGCTGCCCACCCACCCTGGGCTCTCACCTGGGAAGGGGGCACGCGGTCAAAGTTCTTCCCCAGCATCCTCCGCATGTGCTTCCGGGCGTGGGAGGTCATCTGGTGCTTGAGAAGGAAGGAGAACTGGCAGCCCTCCCGGATGCAGTGGAAGTGGCTATTTACCTGGTTGTACTTGCAGCCTGTGGAAACAGGCTGGTGTGAGCCCGGGTGTATCACACCCCACCTGGTGTGATCCTCCCTGGCCATCAATGCTGGCGGCACCCAGTGTGTGCTGGGTACTGTTCTGGACAAAGAGGAAGTGTGGCCAGCAAGGCAGATGGTGTCTAGGGATGGGGCACTCTCCTTGGGGTGACACTCTCAAGCAGTCCAGGCAGTCTAAGACCACCAGGGCTATCCAAACACTGGGGCTCCCCGCAACCTAGCACAGAGGCATGTGACAATGGAGAGGCTGGCCCCATCTCTTGCCCCTTACAGGAGGGGGGACCATAGCTCCAGGGCAAGGGACCCTAATGGATAGGTCAGCCACCTCCCAGCAAGCCACCAGTCCCCACATCGCCTCTGGAAAGCCTGGGGTCCTGCCTGCCCCTCTGCTTCCCCCTCCCACTTTGCTTGGGGCTGAACACAAACACAACAGGACCGACATGGCATTGCAGGGCAGGTGAGGGCCTGCCCGCTGCCATGGCACCCGGGCTCCTCAGGTGTCTTGTATCAGCCCCCAGCTTTGTTTGCCCCCAGCTACCACCAAAAACACCAGAAGTTGAGTAAATAATGGCAACTACAGAATACACTGACACCTGTAAACCGAGCTCAGGAACAGTATAGGCCACCAAGTGTTGACAGCTATTGCCATGGTTACTGACCCTCTCCCTGACCATGAATCCTTTGTGAATTAATACTTGAAGGAAACGTTTGTTTCTTTTCTGGCAGTTGACTTTGAGTGTCTTACCCTTCCTTTCACCTGTGGAAGGGTGAGACTGCAGCAGCCACCATCCCTGCTCCCCCAAGACCCTGCTGCCATGACCCCCAGGGCCACACCACGCTTTGCCCGTGGGATCCCACTTTGCTCCATATTCCAGTCTATTCCTAGGGAGATCCCTGCCTCACATCTGCAGGCCCACAAACAGGGCTCTGTCCTGAGGCATGAAGGTGGGCTCTGTCCTCTGCCTACTGGCCCTAGAGTCCCCACCTCATCCCAAGGCAACTCAGTAAGCTCAGGCCAGTGATGACAGTGATGGGCCAGCCTCTCCCTGCTGGGGCTAAGGTTTCAACAGCAGAGTTAACTCTGAGGCATCTGCTGTCAAGCTTCCCAGAGGCATGGTCCCTTCCTTCCTGGGTCCCCCAGGTCACAGGTGCTCCAGCTTAACCCACATTGAAGTTGATTGTTCCCCACCTGCCAGAACCCCAGCACAGCACCAAGCCTAGTGCCGGCACATAGAAGATGCTCAAAAAATCTGAGCTGCCACCTCCACTGCTGCTACCCCTAAACCCCCAGTATTGAAACCACAACTAGGGTAGCACCACAGGTGTCTCTTAAGAAATAACTATTGAGGCTCAGTGCCTGTGGCTCAACGGGCTAAGGCGCCAGCCATGTACAACTGAGCTGGCGGGTTCGAATCCAGGCTGGGCCTGCCAAACAACGATGATGGCTGCAACCAAAAAATGGCCGGGCGTTGTGGCGGGTGCCTGTAGTCCCAACTACTTAGGAGGCGGAGGCAAGAGACTCACTTGAGCCTAGGAATTGGAGGTTGCTGTGAGCTGTGATGCCACAGCACTCTATCCAGGGTGACAGCTTGAGGCTCTGTCTCAAAAAAAAAAAAAAAAA
>CAUYON010011080.1:0-28830 GCA_963573935.1 Arctocebus calabarensis
GGTGATACGGATCAGAGGATGACATATGTCTGTACATAATGTCTTGGGGCCTAAAGATTTCTGCTCTGTAGAAAAACAAAGTCATAAATCCATTTTGGGTTAACTAAGTGTGTGCTTGAGGGGTTTCATTCACCAGTCTCCTCTGAAGCTCTTTATAATCTTTATTTAGAGCCTGTGTTCAAAAGATGACGCATGTCTAAGAAGAATGTAAAAACAGAAAGTACTGTGTTGATTTGTAGAGTGAATGCTTTTCCACAAGTTAATTATAGTTAGAAGAAGTTAGGTAATGGTAAAAGACTATAGATTATAGATTAAGTGTATATGTGACCACCAGAGTATATAATGTGGCCCAGAATAAAGATAATTTGCTACACGCCACCTGGAGAGTGTACAGTCTGTTTCTTGCATTTCCCCTAATAATTATAGATACGAGTTCTGCACCTGGGGCAAAGCTACTCTCCCTCGCATCTCTGTTCACGCAACAAAATAAAATACTGTATAGACCCTGACATGCCCATAGACACTGTTGCCTTGAAGGCCAGCTAGCCAAGGGGCTTATCAGGTTCCATTTACTTGGTTATGAATAACATACTTCACCCAAGCTAGTCCTTTCACGAAAGCTTCTTTATTCTTCTTTGTTCTTTTTTCCCTGCAGCTTCCCTCAGAGCCAGGGTAAGGTACAGCCAGGCAGGGTTTCAGGGTAATTTGTCCTCAGGTAGTTTAGGTACTTTACCTTGGGAAGAGACTGGGTCAGTTGAAAGTGGGTGCCAAGGAATATCCTTTCAACCACCAGCTAACCTGGCACGGATCTACTTTCTTAAGCAACAGCGAGAATTTGAATAATTAAATGCAAGGATATCAGACACAATGAGATTCAATTAAAGGTCTGAAACAATGCAGTCTGACATTCTGTGCTCAAATTATAATGCTATCAGATGTGAGAAGTAGAAATATCTCCCTGTTAGGCAACAATGAGAACATCGGTCTAACCAACCTAGATTTTTTTCTCAAGGTGGTTTACAGAGAATTCAGAGAGCTTAGCGTCTTGCTTATGGATGTTTGAGAAGAAATTAATTCTAGAATGTATCATTGGCTAACAGAACATAATTCACATTTGTAAAGGTATGTTTAATGTGGCAGAGCTAGTGATGGGATGGGGTAGGAAGAGCACACAAATTATGATAAGGAAATACACATCTTTTTTCCACTCCCTCTCCTTACATACATACACACATACACGTTTGATTAAATAATGACCCTTACTAAATGTTAGAGAGTAGTCTCCTGAAAACATAAAGTGTATGCATATCAGTGATGCTCAATTGCTTTTGATTATGGACATTAAAAAACAAATTAGATCCATCATAATGAGAAGCTGCAAATGAAATCAGGAAACCAGTAATACAAACATAGCATCCAGTAAGGTTTTATAGGAGAACATCAGCAAGATAGAAGGAACATAACATACGAATTAGTACCTCGGCTTTGTTAAAGAATTTCTTTCATATTATTTACAAAATGATTTTGTTATGATTAGTAACATTATCATTTACAAATCTGCACGTCCTTAGCTATACACAAGAGTGAGGCATGACTAACCAGAGATTACTGTACTATATAAAATCCCTCAGATAAAAATGACACAGTGCATGTCCAGAGACAGCAATTGGTTAAAAAAAAAGGGGCGGTTGATTTTACACCTGTTTGTAAATTTATTCTTCAATCTAACAGATAATTATTGACTTATTGTTCATCTAGTCTTTGTTCCTCTGAGGGGAATCAAACGCAAGAGACAGTCTTTGCCTTCATGGCCTGCTTGGTCTTGTGGAAACCCATCACACGATGGTCTCTTCCACATGTTGGCTTAGATGCAGGCTTTTGAAAACTATAGTTCAAGGCCAAATCAAGCCTGCAGCCTGTTTGTGAAATAAAATTTTATTGGAATAGCCACACGTAGTTTCCATATTAGCAACAGTTGCTCTTGTGCTGGGACAGCAGATTTGAGTAGTCAGGACGCCATCCTGACGGCTCGCAAAGCCTACCACATTCACTCATATCGTTCTTTACAGAAAAAGTTTGGCAACCTCTGGTCTCATGAATAATGGCATTTATTAGTTTAAATTATACATAATATTTTCAAAATTGTCACTTAATTGTGATCACTCAGCATGCATGAGTTCCTAATGAAAAACACAAAATGCTGGACATTTAACCAGCATGGATTATTATACATGGTATAATATATTTATACCATAGAATACTACTGAAAACTGTTTTGTATATGCTTATATAAAAAGATATCCAGGAGAATTCATATGTGAAATAAAAGGCTATATACACAGTTCTTATTCATTTTAAGAAAAAATAGTTTATATATACTTATATGTTTTTATATCATCTGTTTTTAGGAAGGTACATAAAAATTGGACCAAACTTACTCTTGGAGGGATCTACTAGAATTTTTTTTTGTATCACTAGAAATTGCTATCATTGTGTTATATAGCCTAATATAAACTATACCTTAAAGTATTTCAGCATAAATAGAATAGTGTGTGCATGCATGCAACTGTGTGAGAAAGGCAGGCACAGAGAGAGATGGAGCGAAAGAAAGAATGTGTTTTATTTTTCTTCTTAGGGGGCCTTCTTTGATATCTGCAGAAATAAGGTAATATGGACCACACACGCCAAACGTAGTTATTTAGAAGAGTATCAACCTTGGCTATCTTGGCACTAAAATATTTGTTCATTTCAATGACTGATGTTAAAAGTCATTGTCATAGGTGAATTGAGTGGTGTCCAAGAAATGTGGGGTGATAAAAAAAATTGTACCTTTATGATTGAAGAACAGGAACATAGTAATCTAAATGATACCTAATCTGGGGTCCCAATTAAGTCTCAGGTCTTTTCACCTTAGGTTGAATTTATTGCCAAAATCTGACTGGAGAGGTAGCTCTTTCTGCCTCAAGAACATTGTCTTATCTGCCTGGCGTGAATCTTCCATGTAAGATACTTATTACAATGTCTAAGGGACAGAAATCTGAGAATCTAAGGAGATTATGAGAATAGGCTGTGTAACAATTTGTGCCTCCTTGGTAACAAAGTATGTAGGTTACCAAAATTCAGCCCAAAATGTGCTGTCATGATTATATTATATATGATGTCCTGGTTGTGGGTGAGGAGACCTGATTATCTTAACCTCTTCTAATTACAGTAGACTATGATATTTACAAAAACGAATCAGATAATAATGAAGGGTAAAATTGACTGTCACTAATTTAAAAATAAATGATTAATTTTGAGGAAAAAGGTGTTACCTAAGCCTCAATTAACAAATGTTTACTCCTTCTTAGGACATAAAAGTCACCTTGAGTAAAGGTAATATATAGCATTGGCTCAAAAGTCTTCATTTTTCTTTCATCTGGCTTTTTTATTTTTCAGTAAATCAAGGGTATCCTCTCTATACCCCCAAATATATTTTCAGCAACATTAATGCTAAGTCTTATTTGGCATTGAGAAGCTGTGAATTTGACAGTAAAAAACAATATTTTAGACTTGAAAGGTGCTTCAGAGAATACTTTTTTTTTTTGCAGAGACAGAGTCTCACTTTATCACCCTCGGTAGAGAACACCTACTTTATCCGCCCTATCTAGGAATCATTGTACACATGAAGAAATGATGCTCGTATATGGAGTTCCATGAAAATAAAGGAACTTGCCTAAAATGATCAAGCTGGAGACTGAGTCAGAGTAAGAGCTCCTAGCACCTAATCTTTCCCCCTGAAGCCCCAGGAAAATTTCATTCTGAGGAAACGAGTAGAGTTTAATACTTTCATCTAAGTGCAAAATTCAAGAGAACGCTTCAATGTAAACAGAAAATCTAAATTCTCAAAAGAAAGGCACCTCCTTTCCTGTAACATGTTCTTTCAGATTCTTTCACAGCCGAAAGCCTAACACTGATTCCTGAGTGCTTTTACTAAAATAGAGTTTTCTGAAAAGCAAACTCATCTTTCAAGGAAGAATGAGGGATTTGAAAAAGGAAAAGGGCTCCTGGTGCCAAGAGTTTGCCACCCTACTGAGAAGTTTCAGGATAGCAAGGAGCAGCAGGGGGCTGCAAGAAATCCAAGTTATAGTGGAAGCTTCTCTTCAGGCTCACAGATGTGGTTTCTGACAGCTCCCGTTGAAAGCCTGGGGGCAGCTGAACTGAAACATTCATTTCCAGAGGCAGCCTCGGGACTCAAGTGCTCAAGGTTCTCTCTAGCACAGTGTAAATATTCCGACTTCCTCTCATCCTTCTCCTGGGGGTGGGGGTGGGGGTGACCTAAGGGAGCAAAACACTAGAATGCAGCTGCAAAATGAGAATGGCTGGGTGGTGTGCAGAAAATACATGGTCAGCTGGGATTCCAGCACTGCTTTTCAAAACTAAAGGAAGTAATAATGATTACCATAAGGAGAATACACATCCCAAACCTCAGTTACTTTAGAAAGAGCTCTGCAGGAGCCCCTCTAAGGGAAATACTGGGAAGAAAGGACTCTGCAATCTTCTGCAGCGGGTTTACTGAGTCCCTTGTGCCCCTGGCATGGTAATTGAGTGCTTCTGGGAGTACTAGGGAAGGAGAAGATATGCTTTCTTTCTTGGAGAGCTTCTCATCCTGGATAAAACAGGGTAAATACGTGCATGTGAATACGTCATAAGAATATAAACAATTATACAAGAAAGAAGAACGAGCTGGCTCATTACCCAGGGAAGAGGGAAGAGTTCACGCTGGGCCTTGAGTCAGGCATCAGATAAGAATGGTCTTGTGGAGAAGCCAAATCTTCAGCTGAGTTTTACACACAAGAGATCTAGTTTAGCTGAAAAGTACTTAGTATGAGAAGCAAGAAATCCAGAAAGCCTTCACTTGAAATGTGCTAGAAGAACCAATGAAAACTTCTGAAGTTGACGTTTATATAGAGAACTTACTCTTTACCCAAAACGCAAGGTGGGGATCAGTGCAGATGTCAGTTTTGAGATTTCTCACCACCCTTTCTGTTGTGGATATGTAAAAGTAACTTATGCTACTTTGTATTATGTCATAAAGCAATGGGTTAGTTAACCCGTAGCTCCCACCTTGGGAGCTCTAACTGCCCCAGGTGTGCAGTAGGAATTTTACATGGCTTCATAATTAATACTAGCAGGACCTAATAATGTACCAGAACTCTGTTATTACAAGGAAACTAATGACATGTAGAAAGTTTAAGAAATCTGCCCTTGCTCACAGAGCAGAGACTCCACACAAGAACATATTAACACATGTATCGCCTCTTACAAAGTTCTCAACTGCCTTCTCTAATAGGAATTATAGATTTAAAAAAAAATACAATTCTACTCTGCTATGCTTCTGCAATAAGAACGGAAATGTCTCGTATGATGACAGTTTTCTATTAGTGTCTTACCTGTTTTCATATAGTGTCTTACCTGTTTTCATATGTATCCTTTCACATGTGTTCATATTTTCACATATATTTCATATGTTTTTCATAAGGGAATTCTTATAACTACATTGAAAAAATTTTCCACATTCTGACATATCATACTCCCAGGAAATTATTGTTGGATAAGAAATCCTTTTTTCTCCCAAGAATTCTCATAAATTCCTTATTATCACTCCTTAAATCTCTTTCCCCTGCAGTATTTATTCTCTTTTAAAAATTAAGTAACTGATACGTCAATTCATTTACTTAGCCAAGCTGTAAATACACTTCTGTTGTGCAATCTTTCAATTCTTTCATCATACTTTATTCTGCTCTTTCTACTCCCTTCAGATTGTCTGCATATTTTTTTTTTCCACTAGGACTGAGCTGCTGTCTGAGGCTCTGCCTAAAAGCTGGCTGGGAATCGCTACCAGAATGGATTGTTAATCATTTTCTACAACCTACCTGCAGCTTTCTAGTTTTTGTCCAATACAAGCTCTGTTTTATGCCCCTATCACTGTCCATGCTAAATTATTTCAAGGACTTTTACTTGATAGCATATTAGTAATATGGAATAGATCTTGTTCAATTTGCTTATTATGGACATATTATTTCTTGTGGCCATCTCAACCAGGAAAAACAGTGAAATAAAATGCTTACAGAGCTCAGGTAAAGTTCAGGTTTGGTTCATTAACAAAATTCCCATGAAATTGTCTTTGGTAAGGAAGAGGAAATAGCCAAATGACACTTATGATGTGGATTTTATTTATCCATGTACCCTTTCACTAGTATCATGTTTGACTACACTTTCCTTTCCCAATTATATTATAAAAATCAGGTTCATTTCCTTCAGGGTTTTTGAAAATTTTCCCCAGTGACTTCAAATTTGACTTCTGATACTTGGACCTACTTGGACAATATTCACGTAGTACAAAAACTGACACTGTTTCTACTTCTTCAAGGTGTAAAATGATATCGTCTGGCTAAAATAACATCAAATAAAGTTATCCAGGGGCAGGACCTAAGTAAAGATCAGTGATTCCTCATTATTTCCAGCTCCTCCTCTTTCCATCTATCTCTTCCCTTTCCCTAGTCCCAAAGGTAGAAAAACATCATGGAACTAGGGAAAGGGAAGGGATAGATGGAAAGAGGAGAGAAACCTCATTCTGTTGGCCATCCCTCTCCCTCTCTCTTCCTTACACAGATCGGAGAACTACATGACCGAAAATAACTTTACTTTTATATATTTAAGTTGTTTTCATGAAAATCCATAGATCTTTATGTTGTTCATTGAAATACCACCAGTACACATTCTGCCGCAGAAGTATTGATACACATTCTGTCCAGTGAACTTTAAGCTATTTTTAAAGTTACAAGGATAATAATTTTAATAGTGGTACAATGATGTTTATGCTTTAGGGCTGTTAATAGGACAAGTTTAACTCTCAAAGCAATGCACATAACATTAATCTTACAATTACTAACAATAGAAGACAGAGGTTCTAGGCAGGAGCCTGAGATTGATGATGGTTTAGGTCTGATAAAATTGGTGGATAAGATGCCCACATTTCTGAAACATGGTATGCATAACCTATATTTGAAGAAAGAATTATTAGAGATAAATAAAGATGACAATTGTTAAGTTTTTGAGTGAATAATTCATTATTAGTATTTTATTATTACATTGGAATATTTAATAATTAAAGTTACTTATCATCAGTGAATTTAAAGTGTAAATGCTTTGGCATGGATATTCTGTGGTTTGTCTGTGACATAGAGATCTGTGATTTAGGAGTATTAAAAGCATTAAAATAAGCTTATAATAATATAATTTAAATTAGATTTAATAACTCACAAAAAACAACTAATGAACGTTTAAGGCAATACGCAACTTTGCTAACAATTGGGGAGAAAGTAAGTTATAACAGACAGGCAAAAAAAAAATCTGATAAAAAAACAAGTGTTACAACAATGTGATAAACCAGTAACTCTCATACACTGATCACCAGAGGGTGTATGAGGTTGTTTTAGCAAGTTTGGATGTAATTGAGTGTTATAAAAGCAAGTTTAATCCTATTACCTTAAGATCCAGCAATTCAAATTCTGGCCATGTACCTCACAGAAACTCTGTAAATGTAAACAAGCAAACATAACAAGAGCATTTGCAGTTGTGTTTAGTTATTTATTTATTCATTTCACAAATATTCTTTGAATGTTTGCTTGAGATATCTTTGTGACTGAAACGGACAATTCTCCCTGCCTTTACTGGTGTGTTGCAGGATATTGTTTGTGATACCAAAAAGTTTGAAAACATCCAAATATCCATCAATGAGACAAAAGACACATAAAGTAGTGTGTAATCATATAAGGAGGCAAAAAAAAAACAACCCCAAAATACTATTGAGTAAAAGGAAAGCATGCTGTAGAATGCTACTTACAGTACATGTGATTTATGCAAAATTTAAAACCATATAAAATATTATATAATATTTGGATGTGTATAGGTATAAAAGCAACATAAAACTGAATAGATAGTATATACTCTAATTATATAATAGATTTTAGAAATGCAGAATAAAAAGAATTTTAACATTATCTATAATTTGAAAAATATAAAAGAAATATAAAATAAAAATTGCATTTTGTCTATGTGTGCACTAATTATATTAATCTTTGAAACTTTTATATTTTTAAAACTGCCAATTGTATCCCTAAAATTATTTTTTGATAATTGAATTTAATCACATTTTTTTATAAATTTCTTTATAGAAATTTGTAAGAGCATTGGTTCTATCAATAACATAACCCTGTTAGTTTATAACAACAGGCTAATTGAAAGCTTTAGGATAAATAGAGCATAATGAACCAAGACCAGATGAAATAAATTTCTACCACCTAAGTAACTATTACCCAATTAAAACAATTCAATAGAAATTATAAATATCTAGCAGTGTTTACTTTTTAAAATATTGATTTACAGACTCAATACAATCCCCATCAAAATACCAACATCATTTTTTTCAGATCTAGAATAAATAATTCTACATTTCATCTGAAACCTGAATAGCCAAAGTGACCTTTAAGCAAAAGGAACAAATCTGGAAGCATCTCTTTACCAGACTTTAAACTGTACTACAAATCTATAGTAACCGAAACACTATGGTACTGTCACGAATATAGACATAGACCAATGGAACAGAACAGAGAATCCAGATATAAAACCATCTACATATTGCCATCTTATCTTTGGCAAATAGCCAGCAAGACCCACTGTGGAAAAGAATCCCTATTCAACAAATGGTGCTGGGAAAGTTGGATAGCCACATGCAAAAGATTTAAACAGGACCCATATGTATCACCACTTACTAAATTAATTCAAGATGAATTACAGACTTAAACTATAAGAATTCTAGAAGATGTTGGAAAACCACTTCCAGATATGAGATTAGAGAAATAATTTATGAAGAAGACCCCAAAGACCATCACAGAGACCACAAAAATGAATGGAACTTGATTAAATTTAAAAATTTCTGAACACCCAAGGAAATAATCAGCAGAACAAACAGACAACCTATAGAATTGAACAAAGTATTCACATGCTATACATCCTACAAAGGACTAATAGCTAGAATGTACAAAGAACTCAAGCAAATCAGCAAGAAAACAATCTAACAACCCCATTAAAAAGTGAGAAAAACACATGAACAGAAGCAAAGCTTTTCGAAAGAAGATAGACTAATGGCCAATAAACATATGAAAAAATGTTCAACATCACTAATTATCAGAGAAATGCAAATCAAAAGCAAAAGGAGGTATCACCTAAACCCAGTGAGAATGGCTTATATCAAAAAGTCCCAAAACAATAGATGCTTGTGGGGATGCAGAAATAAAGAAACGTTTGTACACTGTTGGTGGGACTGCAAACTAGTACAAATTCTGCGGAAAATAGTATGGAGATTACTCTAAGAAATAAAAGCAGACCTAGCATGTGTTCCAGCAATCCCACTACTTGGTATTTACCCAAAGGAAAAAAAGTCATTTTTTTGAAAAGACACTTTACACTAGAATGTTTATTGTGACACAATTCACAATAGCAAAGATGTAGCATCAATATATGAATGAATTAGTAAAATGTGGTATATGTATACTACCATGTGCTACTCAGCCATTAAAAAAAAGAAGAATACCTTTTGCAACAATCTGGATGGAACAGACCATTCTCCTAAGTATCACAAGAATGGGAAAAATAAAATCAGTCTATCTAATCACTGTTAAATTGGGGAGCTAACTGATCAGCACTCATGTGCACGGATGGAAGTAAAACCCACGGAAATCCAGAGGGTGGGAGCAGGTAGGAAGGGAGGGGAATTCATACCTAACTAATTTTCTCTATAACTTTGACTTAAGGAGTAGAAAAGCAGTCCATATAACCAAAACCTGTGTATTCCCTTTAATATTTTGAAGAAAATTAAATACTATACTTTTAAAAATTTGGTATTGCTTGCACAGAATAGAAATTTCAAGTAGCATAAAGGGGGAACACAGGAAGAGGTAAGTCACCCGCCTTTCCTGACTCCCATTCCAAGCAGAGACTGTTACCAGTGCTTGTGTACCCTTCCAGAAGAGATAGTACACATACCTTGTACCTGTGTATAAGCCTTTATATATTTTTATGAACACATGCACAGATAGTCTACCCTCATTCTTCATGGATTCCACGCTTGGGAAGTCACCTACTCCCTAACATTTATTTGCAGTGCCCACAGTAAAGCTCATGGGATTTTTGAGGTCAATAGCAAACATGCACAGGGCAGCAGGTTTGAGTCACCCTCCACACAAGTTACCAGCTGAGTGCGAGGGGGCCACACTCCGCCTTCTTGTTTTGGTTCTCATATTGTGAGCAAGTGTCCTTTTCAGGTCAATGGTGCCACATTTTTCTCATGTTTGTGCCTTTTGTCAGTGATATTGCTGCTTAAAATGGCCCCTAAGCAGAGTGCTGAGTGCTGCCTAGTGAGCCTGAACACCAGAAGGTTGAGATGGAAGGTGTGGAAAGGAGACATGTGTCAGGGGAACTTTGTTCAGGCACAAACTACAACATTGCTAGCTGTGAGTTCAGTGTTTAAGAACCAGCAATGTATGTTATCATCTGTAAAATGTTGGAATTAATAGGACCAGCTACCTGAAAGGATTTCTATAACTTGCTATATTAAACATGTTGTACTATCCACTGACACAAAATTAGTGTAGTTTGTTGAATAAATGCCATTGTCATGGTGTTCAGACTAGGTACATTCTATTTGCCCCCACATAGCTCTTAATAATTACAATCTAATGTTTTTTAAAAATCATAAATTCCATCACAACACATTCTGTGTCATTTAGAGCATATCAGAATTCACTATATCCAAATGTTTGTGTAATTTAAAAGTAGATCTGAGTAGTAATCACTTAAAATATAAATGTTTCAATGTCTCCAATGGGTCATTAAAATGTAGAAAAAATTACTTGATTTGGCATTTTCCACTCATCACCCTTATTAAAAAATGAAACTCTATTGCAGAAAAAGTTATTTATTCAATAGCAATGTAACTCAAAACTTTGTGTCTAGTATGCACACACCAGAAACTTACATGAAATCACCACCTTCTGGACATTCTAATTCTGGACTCATTTTGGCATCAGTTTTCTGAAAGACTGCCGTAAATGCAAGAATGTAAGTATTAGGCTTTGATGGAATAATTTAGCACAGGAAGAGGATGTGAGGAGAGTCCTATTTTCCTCAGCATAAAACTCTTTCATCTCAGTTTTCATAAAGCATAGTGCCAAGCACAAGTGATCTGAGTCACTGACAGGGAATTAGAGGAAACTGCTTTCCTGCCTTCGTTCTCTCCTAGCTAAATTGCATTAATTGATCCCAGTACCTGTTCTCCTTTTGCTGCCTTCCCTGCATTAAGTATTTATTTACCTCATGACCATCAGCACATCTCAATCAGCCTGGCCTTTACCTGGAAGAACGGCCCATGTTCCTGGTAGAGGATGAACACATATTCTTTCCCTCAGCCATACAAGCATCTCCCCTGCTGCAGGGACAGATGACTCCAGTGACGTGACGAGCTGGGCTGTGGGATGATCTCATGTAAATGACTATCTCACATAATGACTCACTATCATCTCATGATTATTTCTTGTAAATACCATTTGTTTGCAAAGAATATAAAAAATTGAATTTCACACACAAGATAAAGACACGGCCATGCTTCCAGAACCTCTAACCATTCTAAAGTAATAAAAATAAATGTGACACCTCAGGAAAATGCTTTAATAAAAACTTACATTTGCACTAGAAAACTATCAAAAATTATTAGGATGAATATGCAACATCCACGATCATATTAAATTGAGTAGAGTTCATCAGCTGTGCCTTGGCTTCATGATTATATTTAAGATGGCTAATAGTTGCAATGATTAGAAACATTCTAGTTTGTTTCCATTCTAGCTAGCACTGACAATTCCCCAACAAAAGAAGCAATAGTTGTGATCATGGCCAAAGTCATAACACTCACTCTAAAATACTAGTGATCATAGCCAATGTCATAGCACTCACTCTAAAACAATGTAGACATTGTTGTAAACATGTAAACCTATAGAGACTCATCTAGTCCTCCAATAACCCTATTTTTACTATCTCCATTTTGTATGTGGGGAAATTAAGGCAGATTCTTTTATTCTTTCTAAATCAGCAGGTCTCAACTTTAGTGCACATATAAATTTTCTGGCCAACTCCACACCCTTCTCTGATTCAGTACTGTTGCTTTACAATAGACAGGCAACAATCTTGCGCTACAGTCTCCATGATCAAATGGTCTAAGAACTCAGACTGGAAAACACTACTGTAGTTTACACCATTCCCAATGATATTCCCATCTCCCTTCCATGCCTCTCGGGAGTTGTTTGGGTCATTGCTTTAATGTTTCTGAACATTCCATTTCATTTTAGAGTAAGAATATTTATTTTGATCTTAAGGAATTTGATTACCTACTCTATCTCCATCTGTTTCATCAACACAAACTATATTGATATGTTTACACCTTAATTATGTCATCTTGAATCAAAGCTGTGACACTGAGAAGGCTCATTTCTTTCCTCACAACAAACCTATCACAGGTTGGTGAACACCTTCCTTATGTTTTAAAATACCCTGAAAGGGAAACTCTCCTTCCTTATGTAGACATCTGCTCTCAAAGGTATATATGAGAATGTAGAAATTCCTGAAGAATATTCAGCCATATCATCATTCAAAAACCCACAGTAACATTTATGAGCACAATTCATAAGAACTGGAGCTTACTTTGGAGCTCTCATAAGAGGAAGATTTTTTTATTTCGACAGCAAAGCTGAGAGTAGCATCCACATGGTAAGGGCAAGGGGTGGTAGAAAGAGCTCAAGTGTGTGCTTGACTCAACAAAACATTTCATTTTCTTATTTTCACAGTAGTGAAGAATGGTTGTATACAGTGGAAGCAGAAGCGGATCATTGTTTTCTTCATCCTTGGTTACATTCTCCCAGGCTTTCAAGAAAGATTAAAAATATCTTTCAGGTTTGGTGGAGCTCTCCCCATTGTGGAGACCTGCTCCTAATAGGGAGCAGACATTTTCATGAGGTTGTTCAACCTCTGTAAAGACAATACTATTTGCTCTTATTAAATGCAAATATAAAGAAGGCCTATTTTTAAAGTACCTCAGTTTTACAGATATTATATCTAGAGTGGACATTGGGGGGGAGGAGCAAGATGGCCGACTGGAGCCAGCTTTTGACAGAAGCTCCTGTCCAGAGTAAAGGATAATGACCAGAAAGTACCCAATAACACTGAAGACTGGGAGCCAAGCTGAGAGAGAAGAGGGATAACTGCACATCACCTCTGCTGAGGGAAGCTGTGACTCCAAGAAAGCAAACTTCAGGTACAAAACTCATTCCAAAGGAAAAGTGTCTGTCCCCTCCACCAAGAGAGTTTTTTTTCTCACTGTAGGTTTTCTACAGACAAGCAGTGAACTGAGGACCTCTTGTCTCACCCCACAGGAGAGAGTTGCAGGAATTGGGGACTACTTATCCCGAGGGACCCTGCTGTGACCCTGAGCACTCTCTTGCCAGTCATGAAAGTTGAACTAAACATTTACCCTGCCATTTTGAACTTCCAGTCCACCCTTCCCCCCTAGCCTGACAGTCCAGAAGCCTAACCTCTGCAGAGACCAGAATGTCTGTGGTTCATTGCCAAGTCTGGGCACTGCAAGGGCTATGGTAGAAATGCTGCACTGTAACAGTGAGCCCAGCAGTAGTGCACACAAAAGGGAGGAGACTGTCGGGCATGGCTCTGCAAAAGTGCAAACCAGCTGTGGGAGGAGGCTTGTGAGCCATACACCCCACGCCCTACCAAGTCTCAGACTCCGTGCAGCAAGAGCTGCTTGCTGCATGCTCCACCCTGCTGGAGCCACCGCAGGCCACGTGCCCCAACCTGCCAGAGCCGTGCACTGAGCGCCTGCCCTGCTAGAGCTGCCGCACTCTCCATCCTGCCAGAACTGCATGCCCTGGACCCTGCCCTGCTGCTGGAGTCACACGCCCGGTGCTCCTGAAGCCACCACTATAGCCACATCCCTGGCCATGGGAGCTGCCTGGGAGCTATGCAGGGACACTTCCCATGAAGATTCAGCAACAGTACAGCGATCCCCTCAGGGTCTAATTTTGGAGAGACATCTCCCCAACTGTGCGGACTGCCAGAGGAAGCCAGACCTCACCCTATAGGGATACCAGTGCTGCAGAGCAGCTGAGGCAAAGGCTTGGTGGCTGAGGGAGAAAATCATTTGCTGACTTGTTATCATCAGGTTCAGACTGAGCTCCAGGGAACACTCCCCAGTTGCCCTCAAGTACCCGAAGCATGAAAGTTCTCAGCTTCCCCAGCCAGCTGGTGGCAAAGGGTGATGGGTGGGCCGAGGGAACATTGACTTTCCTTTGACTCTGGTAGGGTCAAAGCCCTGGAACATCTGCTTATTGGAGGGAGCAGGACCACAGCCCTGTGGGGTTACTAGTGATTGGGAGTGAAAGAGGTGCAGGTGGGGAAAGAGACACCACCCCCCTGGTCCAACTCTGCTATAGCATGGGCCTTTCTGACTCCACAGAGCACCAGAACAAGCCACATTTGAGCAGCCAGTAGACCTCTGCTATCTAGTTACTGGAGATGTTTTGAATTCTCCCACTTAAGAGTTGGTACTGACTGAGTCAATTGGTTTGGAACTCCTAACCTAGGACAATCACCCAAGGACCCTCTTGGGTGGTAACCTGGTTGTGTGGTAATGGGAAGTGTTGATTTTCCTCTTCCAGTTGTTGCCCATGGGGGGTGGGGTGTTTTAGCTTCATTTATGATGGAGAAATTAAATACTTTAATGATATTTACATGTTGAAGAAATTTGCCATAACTAAACCAGATCTCCAGAATATTCTCAGACCCATCCTCCACAATAAGCACAATGTTCTACCACCAAAGTAAACTCACTCAAAAACTTTTGATCAAACTCCAACTTTCAGTGATGGAAGGATTAAAAATGGCCACTGGACTTTTGCAAAACTCGATACCCAAAATACTACCAGGCTTATCAATACACTAAATTAATGTGAATGGCTGAAATTGTCCACTAACGAGGCATAGGTTGGCTGACTGGATACAAAAACTCAGGCCAGATATCTGCTGAATACAAAAATCTCATCTTAACTTAAAAGATAAATTTAGACTCCAGGCCAAGGGATGGTCATCTATATTCCAGGCAAATGAAAAACAGAAAAAATTAGGTGTTGCAAACTTATTTGCAGATACAATAGGCTTTAAACCAACCAAAGTAAGGAAGGATAAAGATGGACATTTCATATTTGTTAAAGGTACTACTCAATATGATGAGAATTCAATTATTAATATTTATGCACCCAACCAGAATGCACCTGAATTTATAAGACAGACTCTAATAGACATAAGCAACTTGATTTCCTCCATCACTATAATAGTTGGAGATTTTAACACCTCTTTGGCATTGTTAGATAGATCCCCCTAAAAGAAACTAAGCAAAGAAATTTTAGACTTAAACTTAACCA
This sequence comes from Arctocebus calabarensis, assembly GCA_963573935.1. NCBI lineage: Eukaryota > Metazoa > Chordata > Mammalia > Primates > Lorisidae > Arctocebus > Arctocebus calabarensis. The sequence continues at coordinate 15,585 of CAUYON010011080.1, forward strand.
TTCAACAATTGGATTTAACAGACATCTACAGATAATTTTATCCTAACAAAAGTGAACACACATTCTTCTCATCAGCCCATGGAACATCCTCCAAAATTCATCATATCATAGGTCACAAGTCTAACCTCAAAAAATTTAAAAGAATAAAAACTAAATATCCTCATGCGGAATGATAGCTGCATCATAAATGAGATTAAGAAGGAAATTACTAAACTTTTGGAACAAAACAATAATGAAGACATGAATTACAAGAACTTCTGGAATACTGCAAAGTCAGGCTAACAGAGAAATTTATAGCATTGCAATCCTTCCTCAAAAGAACAGAAAGAGAGGAAGTCAACAGTTTAATGGGATGTCTGAAGCATCTGGAAAAGGAAGAACATTCCAACCCCAAACCCAGCAGAAGAAAAGAAATAACTAAAATTAGACCACAATTAAATGAAATTGAAAACAAAAGAATTCCTCAGAAATTCAAAAAAATCCTTAATGAATATTACAAAAAACTCTATTCTCAGAAGTATGAAAATATGAAGGAAATAGACTAATACTTGGAAAAATGCCACCTTCCTAAACTTAGCCAGAAAGAAGTGGAAATGTTGATCAAGCCTATATCAAGTGCTGATATATATATATATATATCATCCACTATAAGAAATCACCTTAAAAAGAAAACCTTGGGACCAGATGGCTTCACACCAAAATTCTACCAAACCTTTAGAGAGGAACTAGTACCTATATTACTTAACCTTTTCCAAAACATAGAAAAAAAAGGAATACTTCCCAACACATTCTGTGAAGCAAATATCCTGATCCCCAAACCAGGAAAAGACCCTACAAGAAAAGAAAAGTATAGACAAATAACTCTAATGAATATTGATGCAAAAATATTCAATAAGATCCTAGCAAACATAATCCAGCAACACATCAAACAAATTATACATCATGACCAGGTGGGTTTCATCAGGGTCCAAAGGATGGTTCAATATATGTAAATCTATAAATATAATACATCACATAAACAAAATAAAAAGCAAAGACCATATAATTCTCTCAATTGATGCAGAAAAAGCTTTTGATAATATCCAGCATCCTTTCTTGATCAGAACGCTTAAGAAAATAAGTATAGAAGGAAGATTTCTTAAACTGATAGAGGCCAGCTACAGGAAACCCACAGCCAATATTGTATTGAATGGAGTGAAATTGAAATCATTTCCACTCAGATCAGGAACCAGGCAAGGTTGCCCATTGTTTCCACTGCTTTATAACATTGTAATGAAAGTCTTAGCCATTACAATCAGGTAAGAGAAAGCAATCAAGGGTAGCCAAATAGGATCAGAGGAGATGAAACTGTCACTCTTCGCAGGTAATATGATTGCATATCTGGAAACTCCCAAGGACTCAACTACAAAACTCCTAAAAGTGATCAAAGAATACAGCATCATTTCAGGATACAAAATCAATACTTAAAAGTCTGTAGCCTTTATATATACCAACAATAGTCAAGGTGAAAAAATAATCAAGGACTCTATTCCCTTTACAATAGTGCCAAAGAAGATGAAATATCTGGGAGTGTACCTAACAAAGGATGTGAAAGACCTGTATAAAGAGTACTATGAAACTCTGATAAAGAAAATAGCTGAAGATGTTAACAAATGGAAAAATATACCATGCTCATGGCTGGGAAGAATCAACATTGTTAAAATGTCTATATTATCCAAAGCAATCTACAGATTTAAAGCAATCCCCATTAAAGTACCTCTGTCATACTTTAAAGATCTGGAAAAATGAGCAGAGAGAGAAAGAAGGAGGGAAGGGTGGGGGAAAGGAAGAGCAGAGAGAGGGAAGGAGGGAGGGGGTGGGGTCTTAGTGTGTGCCTCACCTTTTGAGGGCAAGACATGATCGTAAGAGGGACGTTACCTAACAAATGCAATCAGTGCAACCTGGTTTCTTTTACCATCAATGACTCTCCAACAATAAAAGAAAAAAATATATCTGGAAAAATTAGTACTTTATTTCATATGGAAACAGAAAAAACTTTGAATAGCCAAGCCATTACTCAGAAATAAAAACAAATCAGGAGGAATCACACTACCAGACCTCAAACTATACTATAAATCTATAGTTATCAAAACAGCATGGTACTGGCACAAAAATAGAGAGGTAGATGTATGGAACAGAATATAAAACCAAGAGTTGAACCCAGTTACTTATCATCATTTGATCTTTGATAAGCCTGTCAAAAATATAAATTGGGGGAAATATTCCCTATTTAACAAATGGTGCTGAGTCAATTGGCTGATGACTTGTAGAAGACTGAAACTGGACCCACACCTTTCTCCTCTAACAAAAATTGACTCTCACTGGTTGAAGGACTTAAACTTAGGATATGAAACTATAACAATTCTTGGAGAGAGTGCAGGGGAAACATTTGAAGAAATTGGCCTGGAAAAATACTTTATGAGGAGGACCCCCTGGGCAATTGAAGCAACATCAAAAATACATTACTGGGACCTAATCAAATTTAAAATCTTCTACACTGCCAAGAACACAGGAAGTAAAGCAAGTAGAAAGTCCTCAGAATGGGAGAGGATTTTTGCAGGTTGTATTTCCAACAAAGGTCTAATAACCAGATCCATAGAGAACTCAAATTTATTAATAAGAAAAGAACAAGCAATTCCATTTCATTGTGGGTAAGAGACATGAACAGAAGCTTCTCTAAAGAAGATAGGCACATGGTTTACATAACATGAAAAAATGCTTATCATCTTTAATCATCAGAGAAATGCAAACTAAAACCACTTTGAGATATCATCTAACTCCAGTAAGAGGAGCCCACATCACAAAATCCCAAAACTACAGATGTTGGCGTGGATGTGGAGAAAAGGGAACACTTCTTCACTGCTGGTGGGAATGCAAGCTAGTACATTCCTTTTGGAAAGAAGTTTGGAGAATACTCAGGGATCTAAATGTAGACCTGCTATTTGATCCTGCAATTCCTCTACTAGGTATATATCCAAAAGACCAAAAATCACTTGACAACAAAGATATTTGCACCGGATTGTTCATTGCAGCTCAATTCATAATTGCCAAGTCATGGAAGAAGCCCAAGTGTCCATCGATCTGTGAATGGATCAATGAATTGTGGTGTATGTATACCATGGAATACTATGCAACCTTTAAAAAAATGGAGACTTTATGTCTTTTATGTTTACATGGATGGAGCTGGAAAATATTCTTCTTAGTAAAGTATCTCAGGAATGGAAAAAAATATATCCAATGTATTCAGTACTACTATGAAACCAATTTATAATCTCTCACACTTTCATATGTAAGATGAATGACAACTATAGCCCAGGATGAAGGAGGAAAGGGGAGGAGGATGGGAAGAGAGAGGGGTGGTTCAACAGAGGGAGGGTTAATCTTGGGACCACACCTATGGAGCATATTGCAAGGGTACAAGTCAAATCCATCAAGTATAGAGCACAAGTGTCTTAACACTGTGACTAAGTAAATGAGGTGAAAGCTATGTTAATTAGTAGGAAGTAAGCACTCCAATTTCTACAAATAATCAACACATTGAATTGCACAAAGGCATAAATGTATTCATGATCTATGTATATATGACTTAATAAAAAAATCTTTCAAATTATAGTGATTTAAAAAGCTATAAAGTAGGATAAAATAGAGGTCTATTTATAAGAGTTGGGGGGATGTTTCAGCAAAAGGTTCTGAAATGGTTTTGAAGTATAATAAAAGCACCTGCTCTCTGCCCTTACAACTGAAGCTAATCCATTGTTAAACTTAAAAAACAGCTTTTTATTTCTAGTCTCCATTGGGAGAGAGGCTTCATGCTGAATGGAGGGGGGTGGTTACAAAAGAGGCCAACTGCGAGTCATGTCATTCACCAAAAGGTACCTCTACCCCTAACAGTGAGATCTTTCTACACATGTAGCCCCTGTGTGCTGGCAAATGTTGATGTGTATTATTTGAACTCCAAAGGGGAGGAAAACAGCCCTAATTTGTAGCATGCCAATTACTGTGGTGTAACTACTACTAGTGAATCTGTTTTTTTTTTTTTTACATATACATGTGTTTATTAGGTTTCCACTTTTTGCCTTCATAGAACTTAAAAGGCTTAAAATTTAATAACAATGTTTAAGATCAGGACTAGAAACAAAAACCATGTAAAGAATGAACGAAGATAAACACGAATCTGTTTTCAAGTTACCCACGTGGGGGCACTAAATGTGGAGTTAGGAAGAGATGTGGATGTGGCACTTCATTATACAGACTTTCCAGCTCACACATACAATAGACTAAATCATCTCAAGAACATAGATAGCAGCAAAATGTGGTAAAATAATTAGGAAGTGATGGGTTTTGAATATTGATTATGTTTGCTTTTCATGTAAATTATATAATTGGGGGCTCATATAATTTAATAGTGACTGTGCTTACTAGCTGAGTATCAAAATCCCTGACAATGTAACAGTCAGCTCTCCTGAGCTGGACTGCTACCTGGCTCCAGCCTGCACCTGCCTCCAGCGTGTCCCACCCTAAGCAACCCATCCACATACTGATCCACCTTTACACATAGCCACTTATGAATGAAATTATAATGTAATTTAAGCAGAAAACTTTACCCTATGAATATAAACTCAGGTTAAATTAGAACAATTCATTATCTACATAATGTTACCAAATGATACTACCATACAACTTCAGTGTTACGAGAGCTTTTAAAAAATCATCTCATTCAACTCCTCCTAACACTTGCCATCAAGACTATTGGATGTGCCATTCTTACTCACGTGGACTCCTTTCAAAGTCCAAAATTATTTGAAATTACATCATGTAAGCAGCATATTCAATTCAGACTCCTCTGACTATTCCTGAAGGACAACTTTCACTCTACCAATTCTATTCACTTCCTCCCCTCTAGATTTTCTCGGCCAGCTCCCAGCACATCCAATCAGCATTCTTCTCATTATCTTCTGCAAACTGTGTATTCACCCTTCCGAAGCTGCTGCTTCTGCTCTGTCACACATTCACTCATTTGCATTTTTCAGTGTTTTTCTTTTTTAAGAATGGTAGACTATTTATATACTTGTTACAAACTCTCATTTCAACTGCAGAATCAGAATACCTAAACAATGAAATCAGGAAATCTGCTTTTGAAACAAGGACCTCTCAGCTGAGAGTGAGGTCTCTGGAGTTTCAAGTAGCACCTCCAGGCTAAGGTGAGGTATGAGAGAACATGACAGGGAGATCTAGTGGCTTAGTGGCTATAACCCTGTAACCAGGGAGGTACTACATCAGGATGGTTTTTAGGGTCAGTGTTAAGACAGAATGAGGAACTCCAATCAGTAAAAGGAGAGTTCTTCACAAAAGAGATAAGGGCTTAGTGCTGGGGAAAAGTTCTCTTTTGTGGTTATAAAAATTAATTATATAGAGTCTAAAAGGGGCCTTAATGAGTTTGGACTTCACTAAGATAGTACTTCGTTAGTGTGATCAGAATCACTTGGGCTCAAGGCCGATGCAGATTCCAAAGCACTGTGCTCTTGTGTTAGACATTAGGATTCAGTAGGATGGAGAAAATCATGGAAACAAGCAGTTTTAAACTAAGGGAGACCGCTACAAGGGCGAAGGACAACAGCGGACTCACATGGAGAGCGACCACTTCAGATTTAAGTTTTAAACTAATATTTCTAAATCTTCACTATTATTCTCACTTCTCATCAAGTTCACCTTGATCAGTGAATCCTACCTTATCATTAACAGCCCACACTGACTTCTGTGTTCTCATAACATTGGACTTGGAATTTGCATTATGCTGAAATTTTTTTCCTATGTATTATTCTTTTTCTTCTCTTGCCAATCCTTTGGAGGATAAATGGTTCATCTCTGCAGGTCACAGAATGCCTCATGCAGGCATTGTAGTTACAACACTAATACCTGTGGATCAGCGGTTCTCACCCTGTGGGTCATGACCCCTTTGGGGGTTGAACAACCCTTTCACAGGGGTCCCCTGAACATCTTACATATCAGATATTTACATTAAGATTCATAACAGTAGCAAAATTACAGTTACAAAGTAGCAACAAAAAATAATTTTATGGTTCGGGGTCACCACAACATGCGGAACTGTATTAAAGGATTGCAGCATTAGGAAGGTTGAGGAAAAGATTCTATAGATTCTCAGTACCTAGTTCAGGTTTTTGGCATGTTGATTAGGAATATGATAAGAAAAGGTAACATTCAATGAGTGCTTAACATCTAGCAAGCACTGCTGAAAGTTTTTTACACGTATTAACACATTTACTTAAACCGACAATCTTATGAGATGGAAGCTATTATTAGCTGTATTTTACAGACAAGAAAACTGAGGTTTAATAACACTCCAGGGTAGACTGACTCCAGATCCCAAGCCCGCTGTTACCAAGCTATTCTGCTCCCCCCGACCCTGCCTCACTAAAAACGTTGTTTACACAATGAATATATCAAAGAAGGCTATAATAGCATTATTACTACTAGCAACGATTTTTAATGTAATTCAGTCAGAATCCTATATGAAAGATGCTACTGTAAACCATAAAGCATCCCAAATTATTCAAAAAATCCCCAGGCTGGAATAAAATCTGTACTTTCCAGCTATGCATTGGTGAATCCTACATAGTGTCTTGATTAAAAACCTCTTCTGGGACTTCACATCACACATCGACAGAGGTGCGCCCATAGGTGCAGCAGTGGAAGTGACAACACATCACAGCCTGAACTAACTCTGTGAGACAGCCCAGCCTTGGACAGCGGAGGGCAGGGGCTCGCATCCTGCTCGTTACCAGATGTGTCACGACCTTTGTTCCCCTAATACTTGCTGCCTTTTAGATAATCAAACTGCAGAAGATATTGTTCAGGACAATGAATTAAACTCTAATATTCACATACCCCATAATTAATCTTCATTCAATCACAAGCATTTCTGTTCAATCTATTTCTTGAAATAACATGCTAATAAGGCAAGAAAATGTGACTCTAGGACAATGCCAGAAAAGGCCTTCATTTCTCTTCTTTCGACATAAAAAGAGGCATTTGATCACAGTAATGAGTGAGAAATGTACGCGTCTCTAATATAAGATTTAGTCAAATTATATCCATGCTTGGAGATGAATAGTCTGAATTTAAAAGAATCATTTATGTTGGGAAAAAAGTCAAAGAAAATTGCAGCAGAAAGTCCAACCTTTTAAACTTGATTTAAAAATTTTAGAACCTTTAAAAATATCCATTGTTACACATCTCCCCCTTTTGTCTAACACTTTTTTCCAGATCCTATTTCCTTAACTCTCCCTCTATGCATGTACCCATGATAGTTTCTATTTATTGTCAACTTCCTATTACTCTAAAGATTGTTTTGGGGTGCTGGCTGCAATCTAACACAAACCTGAGGAGAACAGAATAATCTGTGCTATGGTGTAGTAAGTATGCCTTTTAGGGTTTAATCAAAGATTTCTTATGAAGTTACTAATCAGTTAAAGGGGCTCATAGGAAAGATACACAATGAAAAATGATTTTATGTACTGAATATTTAAGCAGCTTACTAACCAGGATATTAGTAGGAATTTGACTTGAATCTGAGTTCAGTATAATTTTATACACTCAAAGCTCTTACTTCTGAGAGCACGTAGTGGGAACTCCCCAAACACACATGGAATGAGAACATTGTTGATGCTTCTGGAAATTCAAGAAATGACTAAAAATGCTTTTTGAATTTTCATAACTGCTTCACTGTCAGTTATATAGTTACAGATTCCCTTAATAACCTAATAAACGTTATGACATAACTAATTTCTTATAGGAATCTAATAATCTTTATAAATGCCTTCAATGATGATCAGAGTGTGACCCAGCACTGTGTCAAAAACAGAGGGTATTGTGGTCACATCAAAGGCAAAGCAGTTTTTTTTTTTTTTTTTTTGGAGACAGAGTCTCACCATGTTGCCCTCGGTGGAGTGCTGTGGCATCACACCTCACAGCAACCTCCAACTTTTGGGCTTCAGTGATTCTCTTGCCTCAGCCTCCCAAGTAACTGGGACTACAGGCTCCTGCCACAACACCCAGCTATTTTCTTGTTGCAGTTGTCATTGTTGTTTAGCTGGCCCAGGCCGGGCTCGAACCTGCCAGCCTCAGAGCATGTGGCTGGCGCCATAACCACTATGCTATGGGTGCTGAGCCAAAGGCAAAGCAATTTTTCATGCCACATAACAAGGTCCAGTTGAATAGGAGAATAAGAAAAGAAGAATTGCATATAGCGTCTTCAATATTCTTGGGTTATAGAGAGGATACCTTAAAACTCAAGCATACAGGAGTTTCCTATGTCAATTCGGTAATAAAATATGGTCTTAAATCCTCTGGGTCCTTGAGTTTTCTCATGAACAGTATGTGAATGTGGGCAAATTACTTAAATAGCTAAACATGTTTTCTTATCCACATAAGAAACAGGGAGTACCTCATAGCATATGGTGAAGACTAAGTGAAGACATTACATGCAAAGCATTTAACAGAGAGCCTAGCACAGAGCAAATGCTCAAGAAATAAGGACTACTGTTATATTTGCAGGATTCTGATAATTTCTCCTAAGTTGGATGAATATGGAGAAGGCAATGGTTAAAAGGAAAAGAAAGTTGTGATGTGCGAGACTTACCATTTACAAATAAAGGGTATAGAAAATAGATGGGTATGAATGCCTTGCCAGTGGTAGGAATGACATGCTCCTCTTTGGGCAATATACTTTATTCCCGAATCTTAGAAGATATCTTATAACCAAAACAGTCACGTTGAACAAGTTATTTAATATTATTAAGCTTCATATTATTGAGGATAATAATTGGGCATATATTATTTTAATAATGCCTTAAGACTCTGGCTACGTCTCCGAGATTCTTACCCCACTGGCCCTCTTTGCCTCATCTCCCCCACCGCATACATGTTCTTTAGCCTTCCCTTCCCTTCTGGTTGTCTAGCAGTGATTTTTCAATGGGTACATCATAAAAAATTTTTAAAGATCATTAAACAAATTATTTTTAAAAGAAGTTCAAAACACAGTAAGCAGATTCTTTTTTTTACTTTTATTATTATTATTTTTTTGATCTACATCATTTAAGTAGGAGAAGTTTACTATAGGTGTAAAGTGCCAGGGAAGTTTAACTATAGGTGTAAGTGCTCTGTGAGATACAAAAGATTGCAAAACACCAGGGAAGAAATACCCACTTCACATCACCTCTTCAGGCAGAGCTGCTCAACCCAGGCCTACGTGTTCATGCCACACTTCATTCAGCCTTTCCTTTTTACATTCTTCACACTATTAAATAGTCACTTGTTTCCCTGAGTTTTGCTCACTGCTGGACTGGGAGGGTTGGGTCCATATTTCTGTGTACATTCTTATTCATCTAGGCATTATGCCCAATATGTAGATAATCAGTGAATGTTTGTTGGATATTTTTTAAAGAATAGCAAAAACCCTTAAAATGTTAAGAAAAAAAGAGTAAGCAAAACAGTGAGACAACATTCTGGAGTTCATTCATTGACCAAATAAGGACATCTATTACTTGGGAGAAAAGGGTAAACCTCTTCTAGTCAGCTTGCAAACATGAGGATTGTGATCAGCGGAATACACTGCATGTAAAATGGATTTATAGCCCTGGTTCACAGAAAATGTTAACAGTGAACCTAATTCAAAATATTATTTGAACAAGAAGTTACCATTTAAATCTTAAGTGTTCACTTTAAATCATTAAAAATTAGACTATGTTGCTTTTTATTGAGGTCTCTAGGACTTAGGAAACAATTTGAAATCCTAAGGGCTTTATAAATAAACAGTTTCTAGAAACATCAAGGTTTAGTTGCTTTTTCACATCTGTAACAACAGGTCAGGTCCCTAAAAGATGATTTGGAACAAGGAAGACTGATTTGACAATCCCTAACCCACTATATGACCCTAAGTCAGTAAACTTCTCTGAATCTTGGTTTCCCCATGAAATTGTTAATTAAGACCATCCTAAGGACACCTCTGAGGATTAAATGACACACACAGAATGGTGCCTGGCACCCAGGAAAGTCAGTTATTCTTCTTTCTTCTTAAGCCCATCTGCCCCTCAACACTCACATTCTCTCTAAAGTCAATATCTTTGAAAGAAATCGTTTGTAAGTTAAATGCTATCAAAATTTAATTGCTTCTTAAAAAGATAATATTTTACCAATACCACAATTTTTTAAAAATAAGTTTTAGGCATTAGATTATGTGAACATACTCATTATGTTAAATCATTTTGTCCAACGTCTGTATGAATCATAGCTTCAAATTATGCTGTCAGAAGCATATGAGATACCCATGGTGATGAACTAACTTATGTCTCCTCCCCCCCAATTCAGTTGTTAAAGCCATAGTTCCCAATGTAAAATTATATTTGGAGATGGAGCCTTAGGTTTAGATGAGGTCATGAGACTGAGAGCAGTGGCTCACACATATAATCCTAGCACTTTGGAAAGCCAAGGCTGGTGAATTGCTTAAGTCACAAGTTCGAGACCAGCTTGAACAAGAGCAAGACCTCATCTTTAAAAAATAGCCGAGTGTTATGGTGGGCACCTGTAGTCTCAGCTACTTGGGAGGCTAAGGCAAGAGGTTGCTTGAGCCCAAGAGTTTGAGGTTGCTGCTGAGCTGTGATGCCATGGCATTCTACCGGGGTCAACAAAGAAAAAAAAATAGATGTAATTATGAGGGTAGAGCCCCATAATGGGATTGGTGTTCCCATAAGAAAAGACACCATGTGAAAAAGTGATGGTTCATAAGCAAAAAAGGAAGCTCTAACCAAAAACCAATCATATTGGCACCCAAATCTCAGAATCCCAGCCTTTAAAACTGTGATAAAATTAACTTTTGATGTTTAAACCATCTAGTTTATACTATTTTGTTATATCAGTTAGAGCTGACTAAAACTCCTACACATCAAGGTAGCATCATGTTAGCTATAAATTCAATATTGATGCAACTTTAGCTAATGGAATAAAATTTATATGATATACAATATAACTTTTCAACAGTGTGAAGGTAGAATTTGTATACATACATACTTGCATACATATATTCAAATGCATTTTCCATATCGAAAACAATTACATATTCATATAACTTAACTCATTGATCAATTAATTCAGCAGACTTATTGAGTACCTACTATGTGCCAGGCAATGCACTAAGCACTGCTATACAAAGAATGAACATGACACATTCTTATTTTTATTGAACCCACAGCCCAGTAGAGGAGAAAGTCAAAACATAAGGTAAATAAAGAAATGTGATCAATGCTAAAGAATATTATAATATTATATTAAAAGCTATTCTTATACATTAGAACTGTTCTTTCCTAAAACTATCTGTACTGAGTCCACCTGGATTAATCCAACGATTGTCTCCTGATGTTTTTACTTAGGGAGACTTATGTTGCAGGCAGCTACAGTAGAATACAGTCCCCACACGGTTTCTACCTTAAGTTTTCTATCAACTTTATTAGAAGTAAAAAATAAAACATAATTTTGAGTTTCAACTTCTGTCAATTTAGATGAAAATAGACAGTTGGTGAAGCATATGTTGATTTCTTAAAATCGGAACTAGACTTTCCCAGCAGTATGCCTCAGGGAAAATAAACTGTGTGGGCTGCCTTATTCACTTATATTAAAAGGAAGTTTCCAACTGATATTTGATTACATTCCTGAAGAAGAAGAAGAAAAAAAGAGAGAGATCTTAATGAGAAAATTACAACACTCTTTCCTCAGGAGTAAAAATTCCTGGTGGGAAAACTTGTTTTGAATCAATGGTTAGAACATAAACAAACAAATAAAACTTGAGCCCAGATCTATCTTGACTTGAAAATTCAAGTTAATATGAATGCAATATAATATAAAAGCACAATAGAACATAAAAAGCACAGTACAGCTTATATATTCTCTACCTTCCTTTTTCTCCCCCAATGTAACCAGATAGATCTTTGGCTTGATTTAAAAATTAACTCAACTCTGTCTAGGATGTTTCTCCTGGGAGGCCCCAAGGAGTAAGCTTTCTACACTCACGTTTTTCTTTCTGTTGCTCTCCTTTCAAAGTTTTCAAGTGCTCGGTAATATGAAGCTTTCAACTGAATTCAGTGGGGCAAATCTGGCTGTCCTTCATTTGGTAACTCAGGTAGAAACAGATGACTCCTCACTCATGGTGTCACTTTGCAGTGGTCCTCGCCAAATGGCTTGGTCTACAGCTGTACTACATAAACAGTTACTCTTGACATTAAATTATTAATATTTAGAAGGATAATATATTGCCTGTAACTAATACAGCACAATAGAGACCCAACATTGAGTCTGAATGTTTTTCCTCTGCATGTTCTCTTTACTTAGCAAAATGCAACCAATGATTTGTATTTAATCTGTTTTTCCATTCCAATTTTAGTAGAGTAAAATTTAAAATAAACGGCTCAGGTTGTTAAATTTGATTGATGACTCTTGTTTGTTACAAGTACTTATTTTTATATAAAAAAGGGGGAAAACCAAAGACATTTTGTATTTTTAGAAAATAATCCACATCATGTTTATTAACATTCATGATTTTCAGATGTTATTAATAAAAAGGTATTTAGAGATGTTCCTCTGAAAATTTTATCCTAACATATGAAGAAGCTGTTAATGTCCTGTCTTTATATAAAAGATAATAAGTGAATAAGCAAGAGAAAAGCATCATTTTGAATAGATTAATGCAGGAAACATCTTGGCCTGCCTACACTGGGTATATTTTACCAATAGTCCTTTCCAATGCATCCTATTCATTGTTGAATACATTTGACCTCCTAAAACTTAAAGCTGGAAAAGTCTAAAACTCTAATACAGCACCTACTCTAATGGTTCCTAAATACCAAACATTCTCCATGAGAAAATCTTCACTAATCTATAAAGAAAAGAGGGAAATAGAAATAGTTTCATATATTAGTATTTATCATTAAGCTACAATTATCAAATGTGAAGAACTATCGTTTTTTTCTGACATGATCTTTGCCACCTTTTAAAATATCCAAGATTTCATTTTCCTCTCCCACTGCAGTGTGGGACAGGAGTACGGTGGTCACAGCGACAGGCTGCCTTTCTGGGCCTGTTGTGTCCGGCACAAACTCCGGCTTCAGCATTGAAAAGGCAGTTTTTCTGCCACTTGGAA